>OMLC01035616.1:0-20652 GCA_900302585.1 Regalecus glesne
GGTCAGGCGGTCATCTTGTAATCAGAGATTGATGTTTCGACGTGCGGTCCTGCAGACATGATGAGGTGTCCTTGAGTGAGACACTGAGCCCCTAACTGTTCCCCAAGAATCACACGGTGGCTGCTCGCTGCTTATTTACAATAGGACTGGTTGAATACAGAGAATTACAAATTATCCCTTGTGGGACTAATAAGAGATTTTTTTAGATCAGTTCATCCCTTTGATACTGAAACATAACTGAATAGGAAATAGCGGTTCACCTTATATGTATAGTATTGGAAGAGTGGCTTGACACATGGTCATTGTATATGACAAATGAAATATTAAAGCATTGTTAAATAGCTGACATAGGAAGCAGAGAGACACAGAGAAATGTGGATTATTTAATGGCCCAAACCGGGTAACCTTTTAATGGTGGTCCAACTTCTTTATATATAAACTAAAAGTCACACACACAATAAGTCGCAGAATAGAGCGTCATTAACAAATGACATAACATAACTACATTGAAAAGGCTGGCTGGGAATTATGTACAGTATGGTACCCCTACTCATGCCTCCCCCAGAATTCACATAGACGGACAAATCCAGTCAGCGAGAAGGTCATACTGCTCAGCCAAAATGACTCCTGTCATCCCGGGCAAGTGCAGGGACCTCAGCATGCAATTGCTCAGGAACCAATGGGGCTAGAGGAATGGCAGTTGAGGGGGTTGAGCATCAACCACGAGAACATCCAAATCCCAGTGGGTGGGCTTAAGGTGGTCCACTGATGCCTGGTCCAACTTGCCTCAGATATCAAGGACAATGAACTTGTCCCCCAGCTCCAGCAGCTGGAACAGCCCATCATAAAGAGGCTAGAAGGGGCCACAGTGAGCATCATGATGAACAGATGCACATGGATCAAAACATCTCTGGTACTAACGAAGGCTCAAGTGGGGTATTTGAGTGGCGGTGCACTCTAACCCACTGGCATTTGACGCAGACAGCACCCCAGCTATGAACTTTTCTGAGTCTATACCAGATGAACTTTGATGCTACCAGCTTCTGTAATTCTGTCCTGCCAGGATTGGATAGGCTGTGTATAGTGTTAAATACCTACCTACCCCAACTACTTGGCACAATAGGGGAGGTTGGGCCTGTGGATTGTGTACTTCCCCCTTATTTTTTGAGAACTCTCCCCTCCATTGGTGTTTTCCTTGAAGAAGTTGATGATTACATGAAGCATTCAAAATTCTAGTACTTTCCAAGATCGAAAGATTCCCTGAGATCACTTGAATTACCGGGTACTATGTGTACATATTTAATGGTAACCTGTTTAGTGTTTCCCCACATTTTACCTGGGATTTGCTCCAAGACTTGACTTTGGAAAAAGCAGTTGACGATGGACAGCATGCTTTTTAATTTTTCCTGAATAAATAAATAAACATCTTGAGTAACCTTTAAATTCAGTTGTCTTCACAGAAATTAATTAAATGTGTTTGTATTTTATATGAAGGGGCAGCATAGCTCAGGAGTTATGTGGTCATCTGGTAATCGAAAGTTCAGAGGTTCGATCTACATTTCCTTCAGAAAGTGTGTCAAAGAGTCCTTGAGCAAGACACTGAACCCCTAACTGCTCGACCTCTCAGTGGAATGGTGACCTGTCCAGGGTGTTTCCCTGCCTTTTGCCCAATGAGCGTTGGGATAGACTAGCATGATACATGATTCGGATAAGTGGCTGACACTGGATGGATTCTACATATAGAAACATTCTTACATCCTTAAAGTCAAGAAGGCTTTGTGATAACCCCCCCCCTTTAGATGTCCCTGATTATGTCACTTAGATGAGTAATCAAACCTTTCTCCCAATAAATGTTGTGTCCAAATGAAATGATTCAACTTTCTCTGTTGTTCTTAGCTGGATTATTGAGCATGCTTGAAGATTCTTCTAGAATAGTTAAAAAGGTTCTTGGTTTTATTGCATAGATGAAGGTTGTGTTGAAAATAAGCAATCCTGGCCAGAGGACAAAGGAATTTGAAAATAGGTAGTCAGGAAGAAAATAACCATGTCGTCACTATGTGATTTTTATGTGATATTTGTCTCCTTTGCCAGTGGAGTTTGACACTTATTTATAATTTTGATTTAACACAAGGAATGCACAAGTTAGTAAAGATTCCCAATTTTCTTCAGTGAGTGGGCTCTTAATGTCTAGCAAATGTGGAGTTTAAGGAACTTTTATTTTTTGCAAGCTTGCGGCCTTTGTGGGTACACTTAATTCACTATTGTCTAACCTGAAGTTCATGAAGCATCCCGAAACCTCATAACAAAATTACCTCATATGAGTGAATATGGCTTTGAACCTTTCATGTACATGTGTAGATGCATCTATAACAAATGCCTTGATTTGCCCCTGAAAAAGTAAGTGTCTTCATTGTAAACAAAACTGGACAGAGGAGTTATCTTTATCTTACAGTTAGTCCTCAAACAGAGACACTTTTGGAAGTTGTTTGTTTTCTGTAGAAGGACCAGAGCCACAGGGCAGGGTTTTAAACATGGAGGATTTTAAAGCCTTGTTTTTGGGTAGACATTTCTTGCATCTGGTGGATGGAATGAGGGTTTATACCATTACTGCGATTAGAGCTGCCTCACTATGATCTCTTGAGCTTGCTTACTGCTCCTAATAGCTGTTTCCTCTCTATTTCCCTCTATCTTTTTCCTTTTCTCTTTCTCTTTCTCTCTCTCTCCCTCTCTCACTGTGTGAATGATTTTTATGCTTTGCTAAAACATGTGGGGGCGTTGAGAGAGGATTTAAATGCAACGATCCCCCTCCTCTTTTTTTTCGGTGAATCTGTGTTCTTTTCTGCAAGCCTCTGATGACGACAGGGCAGCTTTAAGCCTGGCAGTGCCCACGGCAGGCTGCCGTCTCAGTGCTGCCCACTCTCCCCATCCTTGGCATGCCGGAGAGCACGAGGGTGGGGTTCCTCTCCTGCAGACCCATGTCGATCCTCGGAAAACCTACACGTCCACCCATGCAGGATTCCTGAAAGGTCTTCACGTTAGGGATAGAGGAGGGCAAAAATGGGGATTTTATTCTCTGTAGGCGATGGTCTTCAGAAAGGGATGTATATTCAGAATTCTAAAGGCATTTCCTTGTGCCATCACACGACAGTGCGGGTCTACAAGAGAAACATGTAATGTCTATTTAATTGCATATTCATTGTCATCAGGTGGGTGTTGTTAGCTCTGTTGGATTACATCAGCGCATTTTGCCAAGATTTAGGAAGTGTTATTTTTCTCAGCTAATGTTTCCTTTTGTCATTATAATACCATGTTAAACTGACTTGTGACCCACAAAGTACATGATTCATGCAGGGCTCTGAAGGGAAAATAATTATTACAATTGATATTAGCGACACTGGATTGATTATGCATTTTGGAATGGTGAAATAGTGGAATAGAGCCACCTAATCCATGTGCCTTGTAGTGATTTACACTTTTAAAAGATGCCAGTAGTAGGCCCGTATAGTAAGAACCAGAGCTGATCATTTAAGCTGTTGGAGTACGAGTCTGGCCAGGGGTCTCTTAAGTTAAGGCAAAGAGAAATATGCTACATAGATAGTTTGCTCAAGGGAGAATTAATCTAATTTGTAACTGTTAAATGTATCCTTCATCTTTCCCCACTCTCTTTTCTACCTTTCTCCAAAGCTTCATTTTTTTTTCATCAAGTTCACTTATATACTCTTAGAAGGAAATTTGCTCGGTGAGCTTTCCATTTGTACCCATTGCAAGGTATTCATTTGCCCAACACTTGGCCTAAGATCATAGGTAGCAATAGTTTTACCCAGTCAGTGGCAGTTGGTAAAAATATGATTTCATTTACCATGAAAATGTATTGTATTATCAATGGGAGGATAAGAACAGATTAAGGTAGATCCAGGATGCTCTTCTGGATGACAATGGTCACGTTTGAACGCAAGCAGGGATCTTGGAGGAAATAATGGATATTCAACCTTTTGAATAAAGCCCCAGAGAAAAGCAGGTGGTTCCACATTTTAAGCCCACTTAAGAGGCTCCTGGGTGAGAAGTCAAGATGTGGTTTTATCTCTTGGCTGTTTACACCCTTGTTTTTTCTGGATTTTTACTGCAGGAGCATTATGTGATACTGCTTCAGTGTTAAACACTATCACCACATAAGTCATGGGTGTGAAATTCCTTTTTTGTTTCATTTTGGTTTTATATGCAGTGTAACATTGGTTTTATTTGGACTACAAGGAAAGAAATATGTGCTCCACTTATCATGTAGTTGTTGGAATTCCATGCAAATTTCAGTCTGACTTTACACTCAATATTGATAAAGTCAGTTAGTTGGATTCTGATTTTTGAACTGATTTTCTGATTAAAAAAATATTTATCAAGCAACGCAAAGCCAGCACCTAGGACTTTCTAATACAGTGAATTTAATATCCACTAAACCTGTGGATTTTGACCAGTAGAAACTATCTTTTTAATTACAAAAAGAGGTGAATTGGTTCGACTGGATCAGAAGTTTATTCAGAAACGTTTCCTCACTCAAACAGGTGACATCTTCAGTCTGAGCTGACTGCAAGCATTCTGCAAGATATGTATTGACACCAAGGACTGTTTAAACAGAGCTTCATAAACTGCACTGGAAGTGCATCAGCCTGTGGATGCTTAGATAAACACACAAGATTAAATTTCTATTTATATGAGCTACAGACTCCCAACATTTGCAAGGGAGTAAGATCTGGAGGGGACCTGGTCATACTTTGGCCTAAGAAGTCATTTATACATTATTTTTTTAATGAGATTCATCCAGCAGGAAGACTCCTTAAGCCTCATTGCCCCCCCCAAAAAAGTTCATATTCAGAATATTCTTCATAGTATAATTTTCCTGAACTATTGATTGGTTTGATATGTGATCACACTTTTGGATTGCTGATGAAAATGAACATGTTCACACATGGTTATGAACCTTAGATGATGGACTTCTCTTTGATGCCCCCCCCTACACACACACACTTAGAACTGAGTAATTATGAAGTTGAAAGTGATCATTTGAAGTTTACTTCAGGCCCAGATGGTTAGCTTAGTGGCATTTTGCCGAAATTGTTCTTTGCTTTTCATTCTCGGTCCGGCCCAGGGTTTAGTTACACTTCTCTTCCAATCCTCTGATTCACCTTCTTTAAGAACAGCTTCAGGGCTGCTCTTAATGCTTAACTCTCCATAATGCCATCCCCTTCATCTTCTCAGTGGTCTTATTGTCTTAACTCTGGATAGAGAGACAGGGGGTAAGAAAAAAGGGGTTAACACACATTTGGCACAGTAAAGACTCTTTAAAAAATATTTATTGTTTCCTGGTTTCATACTCCTGAGTCTTTTGGATTTCATTCTCCCTCGACTTGCATAGTTACCTTGTGACAGCCGTTCGTTTTGCAGTTCTTTAACATGTTCTTGAAGTCTATAAGTTGCATGACCAGGGACTCACGATGATATTTCCTTTGAACTGAATGAGCAATCACTGTTAATAGCCATATTGAAGTACACTGATGTGTTGACTGATCGGAGTTTGTAAACAGTGCATGATAAAACTGTGCAGCCATCACTTTCTTGTCATTTCCCTGATCCTGTAGTTTGGAAGCAGAGAAAATGGTATGCAAATGATTTGTTAATCCCTTTACATTATTTGTTCCATTTCTCCCTTTCGTTTTCACACTCAATTTCTAGTACAGCAAGCTGACAGGCGGACACCCTCAGATTCTTAATTCTTAACATAAAAAAGTCAACCATCCATCTTCCTTTTAGAACATTTTTATTCAATTAAGTCATTCCACTCATACGATTTACCTAGGTGGCACATAAAGAGCGCCATTTATTTTGATCCCAAAAACCCTTACAAGGGAAACTAATCACTTCACGTTGCATATGCAGAGACCTGTATTTTTGTTGATGTTGTATGTTGTGCAGACATATCATAGAGAAACCATTAACTTCAACACATTGCTCATTCTGTGATTTTACCTTTATGTCTTTGCCAGCAGCTTATCAATCCCACAAGGAAGAGATTGACTCACACAATTAAGACTATTATGTCAGCATAAGTAGGATAAGACAACTAAGACCAAGTCGAGAGCAACAACATATGAGATTGTGACCGGTGTCTTTCCATAGTTTTGTTGTCCTTAGGGTTGGTGTTACAAATAATAAGAAAGAGGTGGGATGGTCTTAGATCCAAGAGGCTTAAAATGCAAAATCTCAAATAAGCCCAATTTTCCTCAGCCAATTGCATTGCATTTTGGTGGGCTTGTGTTGATCATTTCAACTGACTCACACACCGCCCCTCCCCAAATAAAAACACCAGAGATTTACGTGGCTTTTCAAAAAATGTATCTAGACATTTATCCTGTTTAATCTTCTTAACATATTAAAGTGATTTGCTTTACTCAGAAGTGGCTGAAGCTGTATCAGCTCACCGCCCCTCATGGCACTAAGACCTGAGTGGCATTGTGGACATTTTCAGCTTTTGAATAAGAATAACAGAGGTGGGCAGAAGTCAACCTGCTTCTCAGCCGTGAAACTGTGGCCATCCCCACTGTATGTCCATTTTTTGTTCTTTTATTAGTCCAACTGTTGCATTCAGTCAGTGTGCTTATGCACATGGCTGTGCCAGAGCTGCCCACACCATGGTGTGGAGGTTTGGAGCTCTCTGCTTTTGAACTGAACTGAAAGAGCTATCTCACAGAGTAGGTGTTGGCAGGAGGCTTTGTTTCTTTCTGCGAATGTCATGAGAGGTATGGATAATGAGAAAGCCAAAGCATAATCACAGAGATGGCATGATGTATCTGGATTACAACTGTGCGCCTGTCTGCAAATGTGCATGTTTTCTGATAGATGATGATCTTAACCTTTTCTCCAGACAGGGCAAAAAGCAATGCAGGAATCAGAAGTGACAGTTTCAATGTGTTTTCTTTAAATCACCACTTTATGAACCGGGCATCTAAAAGGTCTTGGTCAAGCTTGAGAACTTCTGATGCGCTTTCTTGGCACAATGCTCTCTGGATGTGCTTCAGGGTATAGACTTTGCTGGGTCTCATCAGCTGAAATGTAGGCTTAAATTGGGAGACATTCATTGCAGCTGAAGCATGAACCTATTCATTTTATCATTGTAATTAGCTTCATGTCTATCACAGTTGAATCGTAGCTGATATCACAGCAAATGCAGTCATGGCACAGACATTTTATGACATTACATTATATTTTTGAATAAGAGATGTGAAAACTGTCATTTGAAACACGGTAATTATATTATGTCCACAGAAGTTTTCGTTTTCATTTTTAGAATGTGGATAAGATATTAAATCAGTTTATTGGCTTTTTAGTTGTTTTTTTCATGGATACTTGAAGTTTATTGTCCATCAGATGAAACGATTGTTGTGATAAGGACTGTTATATTTGCCAATTAAGGAAGCAATTACTCTTGACAAGCCAAAGCATAAATGCTGTTGTGCGCTTTCACACTGCACATATTTGTATATTGCTCTCTGGTTTCTAAGCCTGAAAAGGAGTATTTGTGTATTTTGAGAGTAGCATTTCAGACCTTAAGTGTAACATCCCATGCTTTGACTTGATTTAACATCATAGCACAGTGCAATTGATAGTTAGTTTGCTTTTGGCCTTCAACATTATGCCAATGGGTGCTTATCCAAAGTTGAGGCTTTGGAATCATCGGTGCACTACCGTGACGGTACAAGATTACATAAGTGTCATCAAGAAGCACACATGTCACCTAGATTATAATTCTACAGTGGAGTTGAGATCCTGGGTGGTATGGTGACGTGGCGGTCAGCACTGTTGTCTCACAGCAAGAAGGTCCTGAGTCTAAATCCTGTCCCAGGTCCTTTCTGTGTGGAGTTTGCATGTTCTTCCCATATCTGTGTGGGTTTCTTCTGGGTGCGCTTGTTTCTTCCCATTATCAAAAAGACATGTATGTAGGGTTAATACTTCTGCCTGTGCCCCTGACCAAGGCAGTAGGAAAAACTATTGGAGTTAGTCCCAGGGCACTGCAGCTGCTCACTACTTCTACACAATAGGATGGGTTGAATGCAGAAAACATTTTTTTGCATGTATGTATAAGGATGAATAAATAAATAAAGCTTATTTTTATTTCATGATCTGTACATCATGTCATATGGACTATTTGCAACATATTCTTAAATTCTTACGTAAATATATTAGAAGAAGCAAAGAAGAATGAAACCCACTTCATTTTGTCATTGTGCAGTTCGAAAGGAAAATAAAAATAATTTGTCATGATCCAGAAAACACATGTTTTAACTCAATGGAAAATAAAACATGGAATTAATTTTGTTTTTGTCTCTCTGACATCATCATTCAAATTCAGTCCTTCTGTGGTGTGCTACCAAACCCTCCTGCTGTTACTGCAAATGGTGATGTATTCCTCATAAGTTGTGTGATGGTTCTGACATGGATTTTGTTAATGAAAACACTCTTTGTCTTTTGAGGGGTACATCAAATATCAGTGTACAGCAATATTTCTCATTGTTTTTGGGTTGCAGTCCTCATAAATCTAGTGACTCCTGCCACAGGAGTCAAGCACCAGTCAAATAGTGACCTGTGATATGATAATTACTTCCCCATTTCTTGCTATTGTAAAATAATGCCATGACAGAAAAGCATTTAGTAGAAAGTATAGAGATATGACCCCAGTCTCTATTTGAAATATTGTTTTTCACGCTCCATAAATCACATCTTTTGACCCACTGTAATCATCTCATGACCTAACCCGGGGGTCCCAAGTTTGCCGAGGCCGCTGCATAGTTTATTGTGCACTGTGAGTGCAAGTATAAATTTGAATGCCAAAATCTCGGGAACTGTTTTCTCACAGCTTATTGTAAATCACCTGCTTTGTTTCAATCACAACCACTCAGCAACCCCTGTCAATACCTACTGGTTATACTGTGGTTCAGGAAGGCTAAACATTGATGCATTTCATTTAATACTAAAGCCTGGGTGCACCTCTGTAACCACAAATTTACCGCGGTATATATCTGTAAATGTCTACAAATATGCTAACTGATGTCATTTACTTTTTTCAATAGCCTTATGTCTATACAAACCGCCACACCATTGACCTTCTTGAACTGCAGCTTGAGAGTCTGAGATTTGCTGAAATGATTCACAGATTGTGGTTGTTCATACAAAAAATGTTCTACATAGTATAAAAAGACACTTCAAACAAAATATGAGTGTTTGCTTCTTTTCATATTAAACAGAATGGGAGAAATTGATTGGAACTGGGAAGCTTAGGACTGGATTTTCCTCAGCCATGAATCTTTTCTTGAACAACTGCAGCTTAAATTTAGATTTTTTTCTGGCTTTGTTTTTGTTTCTTTGTCCAAATCCTATCGAGTGGTGCTTCAGGTTCTTCCTTGAGTAAAAAGTTGATATTGTTGTAGAGGGAGAGAGAGAAAGGACTTTTTTTTCATGTGTGCAGGAATGTAGATTTCTTCCCCCCGTGAAATCCTAATTGTGCCTTCGAGGGCTGGTAGGGTATCTCTGCTCGGCTCAACTCAACAGGATTTGTGTCTGTATATGTTAGAGTATGTCTTTTAGCCTGAATGCGGATATAACCCTTTCATTGCACAAGCTGCTGATTTTTCCCATTTGCCGATAGGCTGTTCCTGTGTATCCATAGCTTTGTGTTTTGAAGACATGGGAAGTTTTTTTTTCCCGAGAGGCTTCCATGTTCAAAGTATGTTTTCCCGGTACATGCTAAGAATTGAGACTGATAAAAATTGTGCTCTTTTTGTCTCCCATGAGCAGGTCTTGTCAATATACTGGACAAGAAATAGTCAGAGAGCGTATCTTCAGTCGAAACTACTTCTACCGTCTGTATTGCATTTATCTATGCAAATCCAGGATAAGATCCTATCTGCCTGCAGCTACATTTCCTCTTGGATTTGGTCTAAGAGAGTTTGGCAGGTTATGGTTAACTGTCACAGCGGAAGCAACACATACGTGAAGATTATTGCTGTAGTCATTAATTGTCGCTCGAAAGGGGATTAGGCTTGAACAATACCATAGGATGCTGTTACACCTGTCTTTTCCCATGTCTAACAATCTTACTTCACTTTCCCCTTATTTCAGTATCAATTTAAGTTGGCAAAGTGGAAAAGTAGATGATTTATTCAAATGAATCATCAGCGCTGGAAATGATTCAATATGTGGCGCATTCAGATGGGTGATATATTATTCCCTTGGGGAAAGGCAAAGATGGAGCTGTTTTATTTGTGCTGTCTTTATCAGTGTGTCAGGCAGAGAGGCTGAGCTTGTTCTCGATGAATGGACAAGCCCTTGAACCATAAACCTGCACCTCCTCTGATAACAGCTTCCACATTATGATATCAGAGCCATTTTGGGTGATGTCCTCTCTGACAGTGCTAAATATGTAAACATATCCTAAACAAGAAATGATTTTATTTCGGCCAGTCTCCAAACTAAGGATTTTGGCTTGGCATATTGCATATTTCTTTAAAGATTCAATAGGAAGCTCAATGTTGTTATTTGAATTTTCACTAAGCTCTGCATGAATAACCTACTTCTAATGTGTTTTTTTCCCAGTGGTTAGGCTTCTTTTTAACTTCCATCCCTTATATTATATAGCATTTATTGTTAGCTCTGGTTAGTTAGACCTCGGAAGACACTGACGTCTGAGGTTATCACATTCTTTAAGGTGTGATGACTTTCTGAATTACTCAGAGATTGTGTGATGACATGGCCCTGATTGTCAGACGGGTGGGCTGGTGATACTGGAACACAGACGGTGCATGTCTGTTTGAAATATTCTCTTTAAGCTTCCAAGCCTTGGGCAGTCCTCTCTCCCAGTCTCCTAACACCCAGCTTCGCCCACTGAAACAAGAGTCTTCTTTACTGGAAAATCCGGCCCTGTCAACTGGCAGTCTGGACTAAGTTCAGCCCACACTCCAAGTGCCCCCCACCAACACTGCCACCCCCTAATAAGCACTAGAGCCTGCCACCCCATGTAGAGGCCTTTTGGTCGCCATCCATGGATGGCGTCAATTGCATCTTCCTACACAGAAGTGACTGAAGGGAGGGCACAAGAAAATGTGGGAATAATTTACACTTTCTGACTGCACTACCATCAGAAACCATAATTAATCATGATAGAATAAATGCGGAAGCCATCTTGGCTGGTGAAACACACAGTGCCTGTGAACAGCACTGACACCTTTGAAAGCTCTGATGGCCAAATAGGAAAGAATGTCAGAGTGGTGTCGAATAAGCTCCTCTCACGGTAGCATATATTTCTCTATCTTGACAATGTTTATGCATGGAGCATAACTATTGTCATTATAAGCCTTTTACTGTGTATATAAGGGCGGTACAAGATTTATTGTGTGAAATTGTGCTGCACATTCTCATAACATATTGTAAGGAGAGAAGTGCTACTCTTGCTTTTGTATGCAAGGAGAGCTGAGTGATGCATTGAACTTCTCAACCTCCTTTCATCTGACAAAGGTGGTTTTCCATAGAAACTATGCCACTGTTGGCTGTCACACTAAAAATCTGATTCACTAAGAGGTTGAATACCTGATAGAATTCTAAAACCTTGCTTAATTTTATTTAGGCTATTCCTTGTCCGTGATGTGGATACAGAATTGTCACGATTAGCCCCCATAATGTGGGGGCTAATCGTGACATGTAAAATGGACCACAAAATGGACCATGTAAAATGTCTCACACTTTGTGACTTTGTTTCCAGTAGACTTTGTGTGGGGGTGGACACGGACTTAGATGGAGCTTGGCGGATTAAGGCCGGACGCCCGTCCTTATGCCCTGCAGTGGATTCGAACCCACTGCCTCTGGCTCGTCAGTTCCTGAGGCAAGCGTGCTAACCACATAGCCCCATGCACATGTAAATTTATGTGTGTGTGTGCATGTGTGTGTGCGTGCGCGCTCACACACACACACAAATAGGGAGTGAAATGATTCAATAATTCAAGTGATTTCTCTCAATCTTGGACAGTACAAACCTGGTTTATTCTTCATGCAATCATCACTTGGCAAGTGAGCCCAACAATGAAGAATGTTTGGATGCTATATAAAGCTGCTATTTCCACTGCTCTGCATCATGCCAAACACATAACATCTAGCGTAACATTTAGTCCCCCACTAGATGTTATGTGTGTAATATAATGTAGAGTAATGGAAGTGGCGGATCTATCTATTCAAAAATGTCCTTCATTGTTAGGCTTGGCAGCTGATGATTAAGTAAAGCATGGAACAGGCTTATACTGACCAAGATTGAAAGAACGTTACTGAATTCTAGTGCTCCGTACTTGTTTAGCACTCCCTTCCATTGGTGGTTTTCTTGAAGAATTTTTGCACACACACGCAGACACATATATAATCTAGTAAATAATTTCAAGTGATTTCTTTCTCAATCTTGGACAGAGAAAAAAATCACTTCAATTACTGAATCACTATTTTTTGCTTCTCATTTGTTGCCCACTTCCCATTCATTGGTGGTTTCCTTGAAGTATATATATATATATATATGTGTTTGTGTGTGTGTGTGTGTGTGTGCGTGTGTGCGTGTGCCTATTTGTGGCTGTAAAATGACATATCTGCACCTTTTCATGCATATCATTCCAGACAATAATTATGGATATTAGCCCAGTGCTATAATTTACCCAGCTTGTCAATGTTGCACTCCCTCTGGTGCTAAACAACATATCACAAACGTACCCATTTGCTTCATTTAGCACAGACTGGTTCCAAGTATAGGGGAGAAGTACCTTTGAAAGTACCTACCAGGCGCACACTGATAGGTGTGGGTGGGACCACAGGTCCTCAAGAGAATCCTCAACTCTCACTTATGGCTCCTAGAAGCTGGTTGAGCATGGCAGTGGCCATACCCCGGGACCTCCACTTGCCTGTGGTATTAAACAAAGCGAGGGACATCAGTCTAGGCTGGTGTAGCAGAAGGGATGTCAACCCTTAGTGCATGAAGTCTGGACTAGTGGAAGAGGTAGATCTACTCATCTCGATGTGTGAAATGACCCTGAAAGTGTAACCTGCAAAGTGTGTGGCTCACTCAGGCATACAACAACACCGAAGTATTGTATGGCTTGTCACCTCAGAAAGGATGGGGACCCTACTGAGTATTATATCATTGTTAGTCATGATCTCCAGCATACAAAGATTAGTCAGAAAATATTTAAAGAAGACTTCAGGAAGCCTGCTGATTAAGAATACAGGAGAGACTTGACCGTAAATTTACCAGTGGTAGATGCACTATAGGAAGGAAGGTTCCAAGATCCTGGATATGCCAGTGCCTGGCTGCTTAATACTGAAGAGCACCTGTTAATTGTAGTTACTGTGTGTGAGTGTGTGCATTTGCAGAAATGCTTTCATAGCAGTGAGTAGGTGTATGTGTGTAAACCTACCACTAGAAAGTGCTGAAAGCTTCAGCTCGTAAGATCGCATCCAGGGTGACTAATAAGCTTAACATGAGCATGCCTGTGTTTGCAAGCACGGAGTGGTGAAAGAAGTCTTTAACATTGAGAGAAATGCAGAAATGGTTCCCTAGGCTGCTACTAATTCCATCACCTCCCTCAAGCTTCAATCAAACTGTGAACCATCGCACTGTTAGCTAAGGGTGCATAGTAGCTCCAAACTGCACCAGTGAAATTAGAGGACTCACAAACTCAATTGAGGATAACTTCATTTTAATGTTTCCAGGATTCATCATAGAGATAGAGTGAGATTAGAGATTTTTTTACATTGAAAGGCTAAATTAGGACAAACTGTACCTGAGATTGCAAGTGTTGAGAAGACCAAGTCTCAGTTATTGAGACATAGCAAATCTTAATGAATGGCAATAAAAGTAAAGCTGCAAAGACGGGTTGTTTACTTTGCATTTGATTTAATGCTCATTCAAACTTTAAATCTACCATCATTATGATATTGTTCTGCTGTTTGCTAAAATATGGCCATTTTGATATGTCTGTTGAAACAGAAAAGTGGTAATGCCATTATGCAATCTTGTGTTTTATATTCCACTGTGATTCCTCTTGAACTCCTGCCTCCTCACAGCTAGTACTCTTCTGTTTGGCTATTTAGTGAGGGCCCAGCGGCTTTGTTGCATTTAGGCCTAGCACATGCATTTTTGTCCACATGTGACTTTCCTTTGACCATTTGGCTCCTAGAAGTGTGGATTTATAAGCATCCTCACACGCTACTCCTATGTGGGCGGCAGGCTGAGTTAAAAATAGGCAGGTTTTGAAGGAACTGTATTGGGCAGTCTCTGCTGTTAAAGATGGATTACAACACACTGATGAGTAGTCTTTTGTGAATACTTTGCACATCTTTCATGTGCTACATTAATTTGGAATATCTGGATGACAAATGATACTCATGATTCGCTTGATGTTTCCCAGATGTGAGCTTTGAAAAGAAATCGAGAGATTTGGGGGTTTGAAAGCACTGGTTTCCTCAGAGTGACCAGAAGTTAGGGTTCCTGTGGTTAAGACTTTAAAGTTGGACAAACAGATCTAAATACATCAACTAAGAGTATTGTGCTTTTACAAAACATCAACAATCCCAGCATGGATATGTTTACTTTGACTCGGTGACTAAATAAACCCATAGCTCAGTGGTAGAGTGCACCCTTTGGGAACTGACAAGCCAGATGTTGTGGGTTCGAACCTGCCATGGAGTGTCAGCAAGAGTATTTGGTCATAATCCCCCATGTTTAGTATTTAAGTCCATGTCTATCCCAAATGTGAAGACTAATCATGACATGTAAAACTGGACCTCTCACTGAGTGAAAAGGTTCACTCGAAGGTTCAGCTGTTGATTCACTGACAACTCCACACAGACATGAAAAGCTTTTTACTTTATGCAGCTCCGACCAAGGAGACAACACAATATCATGGCTATGGTTCTTGCTAGCTCACTTAAAGGGTAGGTACATATTTTTAACCTGGACCTCATTAAAACGTTTTTTTAGCATGATTTAGAATTCTACTGAGTGAGATTGTGACAGTATAAGAATCTCCAGCTTTGATCAATACTAGTAACATTTTCAATATTTGATGCCATTTTTGATGCCACAGCCAAAGAAGAAGAACCATAAAATAAAATAAAAATTAGAATAATTTCTATTGACCAAAAAAGAAAAAAAATATTGCTATTGAACAGTGAATTTACTTTCTTATGTAGGAAAACAATATTTCTCTCCAGTTGAAAATTAGATAGTGTAACAATAACGGACTGCTAACATCTGTGAACTCTTCAGCTTGCCGAGACTGTTCTATGTATTAATGTCTAGTTAAATTAGATTAAATAAATGAAAATTAACTATATAAGATGAACACTAGGCAAAATCAGAGTGATATCAATGGCATGTGGACAAGATTGCTCTGTATGTAATTTCCACACACCAGAAACCCCAAGTTTCCTGCACCTTTCCCCAAACTGTCTTTCATTTTTCTGTAGTTGTGTCGGGAACCCCACCTGTATTCACCTTCCTCTACTTTGTTTGAATATCTGAATGTAACTCAGACATCCCAACTGTCCCAGATGTTCTGTTTGGCTCAACAAGACATAGATTGTGACATCAGTCTGACTGCTGAGTTTATATGAAATATGTTGTTCTAATGCTGCTGGATTTCAGTTGGCTTACAACTGACAGACAGGCATCAGTTTTTCTGTGTGAGGTAAGATGTTCCCTAGGATATAGATGCATTGTGGGCGGGATATTTGAAATTATAACATTGATTTACTATATAGTGTCCTCAAAGATACCATCAATGCAACTGAGAATGTGTCCAACGCATGTACACTTATTTATGCTTAAAGTACAATAATGGAGTCAGAAATTGAATGAGTACAATGGACAGACAGTCCCATTCAAATCAGCATAGCAGGTTGTGCAGAACGGTGGCCATTTTTATTTGAACCATAACCGTTATAGCATGCTATCTTCCATATAAACTGACTTGCAATAAGTTTGTGGACCCTTCAAAAAATTATATTTTGGACTCGCTGAGATGAGGTTTTGCAGTCACGGAGTGACGTAGTATGAAACTTTATGGTTCCACTGACATGTGTTGTCACCATGTCAACTGACAATCACCATTTTGTTTAGAACCACTCAAATGGCCATGGCACACAGTTCAATGTCCGTGCTGCTCTCATTCAATTTCTATGAAAGCAATGCTTTGTCTCTGCTCTGCTTGTGCATTCTTTTTTATTGTCAAATTTGTGAATAAATGAAAGGAAGCCGCAAAATGATGATTCAGCAATGTGCAAAATCTCCATTACTCAATTATCGGTTCAGAGTATCCTATTGAGTGTTTCATATGCACAGAATAGTGAATGAGTGAATGAGAGAATGATTCTGGACACAGTATGTGTCTCTGCAGATCAGCAGAACTGACACATAAGACTCTATTTTAGTGCTGCAGAACCATTAGAGGTGCAGACACAGGCTGATTGACAGCCCCCTCAAGTGTAAGGTGCCTCACCTGTGCCTGTTTGATCATTGTATGTCTCCAAGATGGGTGTGGTGCCACAGCAGGGGGATGTTAATACAGATCTGCTAGTGTAGTATAAGTTTGGTGTCCATTTTTTGTGCCTTTGTACCTTGACCCTTTGCACTTGTACGTCACTCTGGATAAGAGTGTCTGCTAAATGCCTGTAATGTAATGTAATGTAATAATTCTGTCTAAATTAGAGCATGGTAGGATAAGAAAAGATATTCTTTGATTAGTCCATCAGGGGGAAATTTACAGGGTTACAGCGTTAAAGTGGAAAGGACAATCATACAGGCATAAAATCTAAACGGGTATAAAATATATCCAAAAATCAGTTAAACAAGGGGGAATGTTACAGATATAAACAGAATATACAGTATGAACAGAAACACTGTTTAATAATGATATCAGGAATCCTACGGTTCGCGTGATATCTCGAATTCACATGAGACGAGAGTCAATTCTATTATCAGTCCCACGAGCAGAGCAGGAGGGGACTTTTTTTCCCTGAGTCATGGGATCAGGATGTAAAAATCAATTTCCTTGTCAGACTCTAGACTAAACCACTGTACACTGTCAATATATGTAGGCTAGTGGATGATATGACGACACTAAAGTTAATTTGTAAGTTGTATAACTCAGGCTGTTTGATAATGATCTCCTTCTTGATCTTGCTTTTGTCATATCAAACAGAACAAAAAAATCTGATATCTCAGGAACAACATTGAAACCTTTATAACCAATGACTATAAAATAGCCCTATAATGTCACTTAGGCATCCATGAAGATCCTGAATTGTGTCTGCATTGTGTTGTGATAGTATTGTCATTATCAGTGCTTATATTTAGGATAAACATGGTTATTACTGGCCTCCATGCCTCCCCCAGCATCTGGGCCCCAGAAAGTTTTCCACTTATTCTCCCCTCATGGGCGGCCCTGGTGGTCATTGTTAAAATTAAAAACAATAACAAAGAATGCTTCCAAGAACCAGCGGTTCCCTCACCACTCTAGGAAATAAATATGATGCTCTGGGATGAAAACCATATTGGCTATTCTGTTCTGCACAAGTGGTTAGCAGCCTCACACTGAAAGCAGATAGAGACAGAAGCGGCTTTACAGCTTCCAGTGTGGGTTCACACACTACAGCCTCATATTGTTGTAGAAATTTGGAATCAACACGTATCATTAAATCAAAATTTTCTGACAACCCTAGTACAGACATAAACTTATCTGATTACTTGAGTATTGAGAAACCAAAATGCTGAATCTTGCAGCTGAGCGTCTACACAGCGCAGTGGGCGATTGTTTTAGCATTCAGAAACCATGATATAGTTCATTTTCAGAATTTACAGAACAGTTATACCTATCTTCATTTATTTCATATGTGTACATATGTTTAATCAGTGCTATGAATAGGAGCAAACTTGTATAATTACATCTAATATTGTGACTTATGGCAACAGAAAAATGAATTCATTTCAACTTGATAGAAAGTGTTGTTTGTGACTACTGTTTTAGTGGAACTTGTTAAAGCATGCGTTTGAGAAAAACTGAACCCATCCTTAAACTATTACTCCCTACCACAGAAAAGTGAATCGGTTCAACAGGATCAGAAGTTTATTAAGACATTTTTTGTCACTCAAACAGGTGACATCTTCAGTCTGAGTGGACTGTAAGCATTCCCACACTTATAAATGTCTGATCCAGTTGAACCTTTTTTGTGATTCCCTTATCTGGATTATTGAGCATACATTGAGACATACACGTTCTCTATGGGATTTTTATGGTGTGGTTTATGGTGAGATGATGATGGTTGAGAGATATCGAGACATCAGACAGCTTGAGTATTTCTCCACAAATGGAAACATTTCTTCCTCGGGAAAACATGCAAAAGAAATTTGATTGCATATTTTTACAGGGATTTTAAGCAAAATGTTCTGTAAGTCTTGTGGGAATAGTTGTTCTAGATTTATATACTTTTTGTTACCCATTTCCTTTTTAGCAAATTGTCATACTGCCCTCTGTGAAGCAGGTTCTATGGAGCTAGTTGTTCCGGAGGAAGACTGAGGTTAGGAAGCTCATGTGCAAGGGATGAAGGTTTTGGGGGGTTAGCTGTTATTAATGTTGGTGATGACCTCTTGACCTCGAAGGTTGATGATCTTTAGGTCAGTGCCAGAGTCAGGTCCACAATGTGACCACTGTCCCCATTCTTTCTCCATATCATCCGTGGGCCTACTGCTTCCATCACTTTTTGGTCAGGATTCAATTACTACTGCCTAGTTGACCTTTAACCCCCCCTCTGCCAGGATGAACCTCATCCTCTGACTCTGATAAAACAAGTGCCATTTACCACTGTTAACCTGCCGCTATGATTCCGGCATTCCACCCATCCCTTTACAGCTATCCATTGACCTTAATGGCATTCTATTGCTTTATCCTAAACTCAGATCTAACCAGACATCTATGCAGTCCAAATACATATAAAAGTAGATTGCATATCCTCTTTGTTAAAAAAAAGACATTCTAGACATTCCATCATCATAAATGCACTATAGGCTTGCCCTGGATTAATATCCTCATTATTGAAATATTTAGTTCTCCAGCTCTGTATAAGAAAGGATATTTTCTTCTATTTACAGATCGATTTTCCAACCTTGCTCTAAGCTGCCATGGATGGTTGTTTACCTGTTGCCGTCTCTTAATCACAACACAGATAGCTGTTAATTACTGAATGAGTTCAAGTGTTTTTGTTACTTAAATAGGGATTTGAAATCGACGCACTGCTGCTTTGCTCTGGGTGGAGCGGCGAGCACCGTTGACCATTAAATAAAACATTGTGGGTTCCGTGTGCTGAAGCTGAAGCTGAAGGAGGTGGAAGAATAGAGAGGATAAACCGATGGGTATATTAATAGGCAGCTGCACGGACGACACTGTTCGGTATTGGGTCAGGGATAAAGCATGAACTTGTAAACTCACAGAGGGGCCTCCTCTCCCTCCCTCCCTCTCACTATCTCACTCTCACCCTCCGTGGTGTCATCAGCGAGCAGAGCCGGGCTCAATAGCCCAGGCAGCTCTATGAGAGCAGCGATTAGACATCTCTCTGATTCTCAGCCCCAGCAGAGTTCACCCAAAGGTAAGCCAGTAGTTTATCTCCTTGGAGACATCGGTCTTTCGCTGCCTTTGTTCTTACTAGTCCTCTGTATTGCAAATGCTGCGGCTATATGATGGCAAAGAGCAGACATTTCATGTCACTGCACTGTCCCTGCAAAACTTTACAGCAATAACAGAAAAAATTGTTTTATAAATATATGCATCATGTCGGATAGTATGTGAGCATGGGAAGTCATTGAGTTTCATGCATGTTCAAATAAAAGGAAAGTTGCATGGAAGAGATGCTTTCTCTTCTATCCTCTCTAAAAAACTACTGACCAGCAGTCATCGTATAGCTGAAAGGCTGTTTCTGGCTGCTGGCTGTCTGAGGCACAGTCCCGGTGGGGCATTTTGCTGTGATCACAGCAGGCAGTGGGAGGTTAATCCCAAGAGAATGCAGGCTCAATCTCCCCGCCTCCAGAGCGCACCCAAGGCCTTCACATCCTGTCCTGTGTAATGGCCTGTTGAAACATTGTGGTCGAGACATTACACCTACCATGAGCTCCGTTTTGCTCTCAGTTCTCTTATTAGGACATGGTTTGATCCCACAGATGCTATGCAGTGGATGAATAAGTGGAAGGATGCCCCTTACTCTAGTAAGGCTATGCAATAATTCAATAATACATAAAAATAACAATAATATAATACATCTTTTAGTGGTATTGTATTGGGATGAAATTAACCCAGCCACTCTTAGTGCCAGTCATTATTCAGATATTTTCATACTGTGATTTATAATATCTAAATTTCTAAATGTGCCTATAAACACGATGAATTTGATACCAGTTCACAGAAGCTTCTTGCACTTGCAGACATTACTCACATAAGCACACACGCACACACACACGCACACACACACACACACTCACACACACACACACACACACACACACACACACACAAACACACTCAAAAAGAAGCA
>OMLC01035618.1:0-25888 GCA_900302585.1 Regalecus glesne
GATGGAGCCGGGACGATTCAGGCTGGAATGCATTCCCCATGCCCCGCAGAGGGTTCAAACCCGCAGCCTCTGGCTCACCGGTTCCTACAAAGCACATGGTCTACCCCTGAGCTATCGCAGCCCCTCGTTTATCAATGACCAAAACAAAGTGGTAGAACTATGAATGAAGTGGTGAATGAACGTAATTCCCTCTCTTTGTAAATGGAGGTTGGCACAGGGAGGTAAAGTGTCCCCAGAGAACACATCAGCTTGTTTCCTGAGAGTCAGAATGGCCTCTGGGGAAGTCCATCGACAGCTTTAGCCTGAGTGAGTAGGATGAAATGAATCCTGGCTGAAATAGCAAAGCAGAAACACAGACTAGAGGTAATTATTGATTTAACAAAAGCATATGATACTGTAGATCATACATCATGGATTCCTTAATTACATATATACACCAACCAGCCAAAACATTAAAACCACCTGGCTAATATTGTGCGGGTCCCCCTCGTGCCACCAGAGCAGCTCTGAGCCGTCATGGACTCTCTGGTATCTGGCACCGAGACGTTTGCAGCAGAACCTTTAAGTTCTGTAAGTTGCGAGTTGGGAACTCAAGTGGATCAGACTTGTTTTTCCAGCACGTCCCACAAATGCTTGATCAGATTGAGGTTTTTGGGGGGGATCTGGAGGCCTAACCCTAACCCACTTTGTCATGTTCCTCAAACTGTTCCTGAACAAGTCTGCTGTGTGTCAGGGCACATTGTGCTGCTGAAAGAGGCCACAGGCCAGGGAGTCCTCTTGTCATGGGGGTTTCTCCTTTGTCTGCAATAATGTCCAAGTAAATGGTGGGGGGGGGTTATTCTTATATTCTCATATAGGACTATTCTAGTCTGCCGACCACCTGTCCAGGGCAGAAGAGGAATATACCGAGACTTTCTGAGGACTTCCGTTCATGTGATGGACGGGCACCCATCGTATTTTATTACTGATGCTAATTTAGCATTTGATCGGTATCCTTTAATGTCGGTTACTTCTTAATGTTGTGCTTAGCACAATGCAGGGCCTCCGTGTCCTCATGGCCGAGTGCACGTCGTGTGGAGGCACTCGTTAGACCGTCCTCGCTTCTTCACCAGCTCTGTGCAATTTGGGGAGGACAAAATGTCACATCCAAGATGGTATCAACACGGTCTTTGTTCTGTAAAAGAACCCGAAATCCAGAGCTTCTCGCTCATTCCACGTGTCCGACTCACCTCGATCCTCTGCAGCATCATCTGACTCCACACTGCATTAGGTCTAAAATAAAGAGCTTATGTTAGAGTCAACAGAAGCTGTGTCCTTCCAAATGCCCCACTGGCTTCATTGAGGTTTGTTTCCTCACCACCGTCTCCAATCACACCGACACACTGTGGAGGAGGACCTCGCCAACTGATCTCATATGGTGTGATTCACTTGGAGGTCCCCACTGGCCTGAAACACAATCCTGAGTAAAAGCAGGATTAGTCTCCGTGTCGTGGGGGTGGACACGGACTCGGATGAAGCTTAGGGAACGAAGGCCGGGTGCCGTCCCTGGTGCTCTGCGGTGGGATTGATCCTGAAACATCTGGCTCATCTGGCTCATCCCGAAACGCGCTCGACCACTGAGCTACCGCGGAATGTGACCCTCAGAGGAAATCGAGCTAAACACCCACCTTGTGACTAGAAACTGCAGCCTGCAGCAAGCTGCATCAATCTTGTGAGAAACGCTTTCCTGCGCTCTCCTGCTGGAATTTAGGGCCCGGTTATTATGTCGAGTCTTTATCGCATCGGCCCGGGAATCTGACCTGGGCTCTTCCCTGCATGTCATCCCTCGTCTCCTCTGACTACCCCATCAAATAAAGGTGGAAAATGCACGCGAGAAACGTATCTGTCGTGAATGCTGGTTTGATTTGATGGTGTGCTCCTAGTGGAGCCGGGGAAGAGAGCAGGGACATGGACCGACCGGGTAAAAATAGCAAGCGAGAGATGAAAATCAGTTTGTTTGTCTTTCAGGAGACAGCGTGGCTCAAAGGTTGAGGGTGTGGATGTGGTGCGAAGAGCACAGTGGCTTCAAAACACTGATACAGACACAGAGGGGGCAGGCTTTGCTTTGACCAGAGGGCACGATTGCTCTGCAAAATAAGCTGCAGTGCATGACAGGTGACTCTTGACAGTGACCTTTAGCTGCTCTCTGTATCTATTCTGTCCATATCACTCTGCCTGATACCGCTGATACCTCAGTGTTCATGGAGCCAGTGTGCTTCCAATGCTCACATTCTCTCCCTCGGACAGCGGAATGACTTTATTCCCAAGAAAGTAAGATTAAATTTAATAGAAATTGTCTGCGACCCAGCTTAGGATAAGCAGTTGACAGTGGATGGATGGATGGATGGATGGATGGGTGGGTGGATGGGTGGATGGATGGATGGATGGATGGATGGATGGATGGGTGGATGGATGGATGGATGGATGGATGGTTGTCTCTGGGACTTTAGAGCAGACGCACATGTTAGTAGCTTGCAGAATTTCACAATAAACATTGACACATGCAGCCAAGGCTGCAGCCCCCTTGAATAGGGTGCAAAGGTAAATGGACTTCTTTTTATATAGCGCTTTTCTAGTCCCGTGTTTAGTCTAGTGGCCAATCAAAGTGCAAAGGTAGACTATACACACAGCTCTGCACAAATAAAACACACTGCAGCTGTGCGTATTCCAGAAAGGCTGGTTTACAGTGTGGTTGCAGCTCTGCATGGTATATCTGATAACAGCAGCTTTTTTTTCAAATAGGTTTATACTGAATAAGACTGGGGGTGCGTCACATACATCATGAGAGCTAGAAAATCAGGGTTCATTCTGAGGTTAGGAGACAGCTTGGGTGATAATCAGGTCAAGGTGGTCGGTAGTGTGGTGTCCTCCCACCATCAGAGAGACATGCTTGATAGGGTTAATACTCCTGCTTTTGCCCCTGAGCAAGGCAGTAGGTAAAAGGGACTGTAGTTGCCCCCCGGGTGCTGCAGCTGCTCACTGCTCCTGTATGATAGGATGGGTCGAATGCAGAGAACAAATGTTGTTGTGTGTGTGCACAATGACAGATGATTGAAGGTTCTTCTTCTTCCTCTGGGGAGACCATGATTATGCACATATTCAAAAGGGCTGAAGAGCCACTGGCATTTTTATTTCGGGGGCATCCTTTTATAGTCTTGGGCTCATGAATCAGGGGCATCTTCACAGTTTAATGGCCTCTTGTTCTCCTCCTTCCCAGTTGATCAAGACAGCTGACCTGGACCCCCGACACAACTACATCATAGGTTTCCATCCACACGGGGTGCTTGTGGCAGGAGCCTTTGCCAACTTCTGTACCTACGCCACCGGCTTCAGACAGCTGTTCCCGGGCCTCAGCAGCCACCTGCTCATGTTGCCCCTGTGGTTCAGGGCCCCGTTCTTCAGAGACTACATCATGTGTGCAGGTCAGGACCGTTGGTTTTAAACCCGATAGTTCAAGCTGCCGTCCTCAGATTTGGTTGAATATATGTCATTTGAGATGTGATGAGATGCGGTGATTCTGTTGAACAATGGGTCCGTATCGACCAGTAGGAACACCATTCCGATATAGATGGATGTAGGAGCTGGAGAGAAACACACACCGTTGACTACCGACGAGATGTAGCCGCCGTCGCGGCCCACTAGTAAATCGTCCACCACGTTCGTTCTGCGGCGTCGTTGGTCATCCGTCTGACAGCAGGGCCACATCAGCATCATGTTTTAATCTCTTCCTGCTGAAGATTATTCCAATACACACATGTCTGCCTCTGCACCATTTGTCCTACTCATCTAAAATACATCAACCGTAGTACATGGAAACCAGAGAGGGACCAGGTCAAGAAGAAGATGGTTAGCATTATGAAACCTGGTCCAGATGGCTGAAAAATGAGGCTTTAGCGACGGAGAAATATTTCCCGTCGCATCTTTAATTTGTGACGGCATGATGAGCTGAATCTCACTATCCTGTCAATGCTTAGATGCTATCGCTACCGTTTTGCTGGAGCTGTATGTATCGCAGTGCTGTGAGGACATTGCATTGCCTCACTGTCAAGTTCACGACCCACTCGCATCTGATCTGTCAATCGTGTTTGTGTTGTCCCAGGTTTGGTGTCGTCTGACAAGCAGAGTGCTAACTATCTGCTCCGCCAGAAGGGAGGGGGCAATGCTGTTGTCATAGCAGTCGGCGGGGCCCCCGAGGCCCTTGATGCGCACCCTGGGAGCTTTAACGTGCTTCTGGCCAATAGGAAAGGCTTCGTTAAGTTGGCCATCGAAAATGGGTAAGGACTTGGAGCCGAAGGGTAGTGGATGTGTTTTTATTAACAGAGCAGAATCCTGCAGATTTCGTGTGTCCATCACTCATTTATTGAAACTATTGCTCCTGTGTCAAGCTGTTGAGGGTTGGTTCACTCATCCTGATGCTAACTGAAATGGAGCCTTTCCTGTGGGAACTTCCCAGAGGGGCACAGTCACATCGGCCTCATGTCGACTTCGTCCTCTGAAGCTATCGCTAGTGGGCTTATCCCCTCTTGCATCAGTGTATGGAGAGCAGTTTGGTACCCGCTATTCGGCTCATCGCTGCACTGTTGCAGTGCATAAGTAGCTGTTATCGTTTCCTCCCTACATGGAGAATATTGGAATATTACCACTATGTTCTATTATGGGGCACAATGGGAAGACTTTAAGAGTTCTTAGTGTAGTGCTGAAGTAGGTGGATGTTGAGGATGAATCCACTAGCCCACTGGTGACAGCTTTAGAGGGCCGCATTTGTACTCCCGGATTCTAAAGTGACAGTATTTACCAATCCTGTTGATATTCATCTCTCATGACCACCGTGGGACATAAAGGATGGAGATTCTGAGCAGGGTTAATTTTCCGAAAATGTTCCCCTCAGAGCCCATCTGGTGCCGGTCTTCTCCTTCGGAGAGAATGAAGTGTACGACCAGGTGGAAAATCAAAGAGGCACCTGGCTCCGGTGGATGCAGGAGCGTCTGCAAAGCATCATGGGTATATCGCTGCCTCTCTTCCACGCACGTGGCGTTTTCCAATACTCCTTTGGACTCATGCCCTACAGAAAGCCTATTAACACAGTGGGTGAGTAAACAGTGTGCTTCGTGTGTCTCTTCACTTTTCTGTGCCAGGTGTTTCAGATGCGGTGATCGTGGTCCAGCGCTGTTCGTTTGGTTAATCGGAGTCGGTTCCAGGAGTTCAAAGCTGAAAGTGCTATTCATGAAGGCCGTCTGCCTGCAAAATTGGCACGTTGGGAAACAAGGGGAGCTGCGTTACCACTGTATTCATTTCACAACCAGCTGTTGGTTTGGGCAGGACAATTCCATGTCAGTGAATTGGCAAAGTCGGCTTTTGTGTCAATGAACGTGAGAAAAAGTGTGTCAACATGGAGGAAGGTTTGTTAACCGAATGTTACCAGTCCGTATAATAGACCGCTGACTCCCACCTCTAAGTAAACCTAGAGGGGGAGGGGGGGCGATTGCTGAACATTGCAACAGGCAATGACAGGATGACCATAATGACAAAAAAATATAAATAAATCATTGTTCCCAATGTTACAGCTGATGAGAAGTTAAGGGGGAAATTAAAGGATTCACCTTTTTTGAATCCAGATCTCATCAAAATACGTGTATCATTCACACACACACACACACACACACACACACACACACACACACACACACACACACACACCCCTATGCACTCAGCTTAACTGATGTTCTTTTGCCCAGCAAGGAACTGATGGTTAAGGTTGTCCAGAGCATTCCTCAGCTATCATTCTACCTACCTGCTCAACTGAATGCCAGGTTTCAGGTGGGTTACCCTCTGTCTGAGGAACATATCCATAATATTTTATTGTGTTGCAGTTACACACTTTTAGACTCTCATCCAGATCATTAGCTTACCATAATGGTCCATCATCTCTATCTACCTGTGTCTTTATCCCTTCAACTCAGACTGTGGGTGAGTCAGAAACCTTGAAATGCCGCATTTAAAATTTAGTCATGTTTTGGGGCTTGCTGAGGCTAGTGAGAAAGGGGGTTTAAGCCCACAATATAGCAATAAAATAGACATGTCACAAACGGAATTGAATTACAGTTGGTAACCCATTGCTTTCTAAGTGTGGAGAATAGTCCATATGTCAATGTTACATAGACAACACCAGCATACAAACTCACTCTATAGACCCTAATCTACATGTATGAGGATAGAAATACCTCACAAACAATCAGCAGTAGACTATACCATACACACATGCTTGGCCATTGTGGAAATACACTTAGCAAAGAACAATTTTAATCTATCACATTGGATCATGGGCCAACCATACTTCTTCAGGACCTCATTGTTGGTTTTCATAGCAGAAATAACTTGAATTTATAATCCTTTGGGCACCAATGCCATATTACTTCAGCCTCTGGGTTTGTTTGACTGAGATAGAAAGTTGGCCTTGTTCATGGTCTATGGAGATAGATATAATTAAGTTAAAGTGGTTAGAAGTGATTCTATGTGGTGATTCACAGTGTTTAACCTTTGTCAATTATGGGGTGGAGGGGCTGGTACTTTATGAGTACAGAGAAGGGAATTGATATGGAGTGCTGCCTGGCCTCCTGAAATAGGAGTTATTTGTTTTGTGTGGTTTTAGCATATGTGCTTTTTCGGGTAAGATGAAACTTAACAGTATGTGAAACATTACATTACATTATAGGCGTTTGGTAGACGCTCTTATCCAGAGCGACGTACAAGTGCATAGGGTCAAGGTAAAAAAGATACTGGAGCATAAGTAAATACCAAGAAAGTGAAACATAGGTTGTTGCAGGGGAAGTATAATGATGTCAATATAATAAGACAATGGTTAAATCAAGTATATAAATCAGTTATGTCTAATGCCTTTAAAATTACATTATATTCATATTATGTTCTGCAAACAGATAAATAGAATGAATGACAAATTGGGGTATCCGCTATTGTTAGACCCATAATTTGTCTAAAGAAAATGTACCTCCACACACAAAAAATAAAAAAGAAGTACAAATCACTCTCTCGGTTGGGGGAAAAATACATTTCAAGAAAAAAACGAGGAATGTCAGGAAAAACATCAGAAGAGGAATTCCTCCTCGAGGATGGATGGGCATATGATGATATTGGGTTTGTTTGAGAGGGCATGTTGGACAGTCACAGATTTAACGATCAAATACCACAATAGAAAAGCACTTAGTGAATACCCTTAGTAATAATTAAATGAGGCAAAAAAGAAATGCAGACACCTGGATAGCTCTGCATGCTTATGAAGCATCCTCCCCAAAACTCATTACTGAGGTACATGGCCACATGCGGCGTCAACACCCGGGGCAAAGCAGCATTCATGAACAAAAAACAACAACGAACAAACAGTAGAGAGAGTCTCAAGAGAGGTCAGCACCCCGGCTCAAAAGGAAAGTTTAAAAGACTTCCATGCCCAGTGATCCTATCCTTCTCTTACTTCTCAGTATTCCTCTCTCTCTCTCTCTCTCTCTGTCTGTCTCTCTCTCTCTCTCACTCTCCGTCTGTCTCTCTCTCCATCTCCCTCTCTCACTGTGTCTCTCTCTCCCTCTCTCTCTGTCTCTCTCTCTCCATCTCCCTCTCTTTGTCTATTCTGTCATTTCCTAATAGTATAACCAGTCCCACTCTAGTTCGGGTGGATTGGTGGAGGTGTCATCAGGCCGGAGGAGGCTAATGGCTTTGGGTGAGCTGGCTGTCATTGAGGGTGGCTACAGGCAGTCTGTGGAGTTTAACCATTCCTTTCCCCAGGTATGTTCTGGAGTTAAAGATGTCTTGGCAAAATTAACAGTACTTCTTCAAATTTTCACTTAAAATCCAAGGATAACAAGAATAAATTTTAAAATAAATGTTATATTTGCAAAAACAGGTAGACTGGAAATACAGCACATCATCTGACGGCCAGAGCTGATATAATTGTCAGCTTGACACTGCAAGTTAACTCTACTAAAATGACAACTTAAATGTTTTTGTAATTCAACCTGTCCACCAGCTGAAGCCGCTTCCTAGGACAGTAGCAATAAAGACTTTGTATGAGGCAAGGAACTGGAGCTACCAAGTTCAACATGGAGCAGTTTGGGGAAATCTGGAAGTCAGTTTGGCCGGCCTGTACTCTGTTCCCCCAACACTAGAGATGGGGAATCATACCTTAAAGTGTAGGCCATTACACCCCCCATCCCTCCACATGCACATACCTTTGCAAAGCTTTACCACTACTACACAAGCAATATTTAATCTTTCATAGTTCTATAATGTACATCACAACATCCAAAAGTGTTAAAGAGACATATGAGAAAGCAGTTAATAAACGTGAATTGCATCGAATCTTACCACTCCCCATGTAGTTGCTATGGTATCCTCTCCTCTTTCTCAGTCAAGATCACAAGCGTTCCCCGTTGGAAAAGTTTGGAGGTGGCACTGGAGCGTTCCTTGCTGGGCCGACTGGACAGTATTTTACTGGGCTGGAACAGGCATGGCCAAGTTGAACAGGTCAGAGCATATAAAGGTTATTATGTAAATCCCAGGAGACCTGTCGGTACTGTAAGACAGTTTCACTGCAATGAGACAGAGACAAGAAAATTGAAACTATTAGGGGAGGAAGGTAAAGTCTGTCCTGAAAAGTCTCTAGTATATTCACAAGGTTCAGTGAGTACATTTTAATTACAGAGATTTGATTGTTTTTAATGTGAACATGTAGTAAAGGGAAATGTGTTGGTGAAATATTTCAGCAATGCTAAATTGCAAATTGATAAATTCATGTCTCTTTTTGTGTCCTTACATAACACTATTGATACTTGGTTATTTTGAGATCCATATCAGTGGCCCAGTTTGCATTCTACTAGTATTTTGGCTGCTACCATTAGCGGTTGCTACAGTGGATCATCCATCTCCATCTCTTCATGTCCTCCCTGACTACATACATAAACCTCCTCCTTGGTCTTCCTCCTTTCCCCTTGCCTGGCAACTCCATATTCAGCATCCTTCTCCCAGTATACCAGCATCTCACCTCCACACATCTCCAAACCATCTCAATCTTGCCTTTCTTGCTTTGTTTCCAAACCATCCAACTTGAGCTGTCCCTCCAATATACTCATTCATTATCCCACTTTGCATGGAAATTTTGAAATCCCATTGTGTTATTTCCTCTTGTTCAAACTATAGAATGGCCCACCTATTTGTAGGTCAAATACTAAAGAGTGATTATACTCAGTCTCAGACCATATAGTGGATATGATAGACTTCTCTATCAAATCAGAAAATAAGCTAGGTTGGCACTTCCCAACATAAAACCTATTTAAAGCCTAGGACTAGGCAACTTTTCTGCGTTACCATATTATCAGATTAGTTTTGGTCTAATAGTGTGATGGCTAGGGGAAAATGATACAATTTCCTGTCAGAGCAGTACCCTAAAAATCCCATTTTGGACTTGGTCCTGATTGACACCGAATAGTATTTCTTATGAAGTCCACCAAACATGTCCTTCGTGATATTCACTGGGTTCCATGAAATTCAACATTTCCCTTCCCAGTTTGAGCACAGTTGTTCTCATGTTCTAATGATAGCAGGTTAATGTGGAAAAATATATCTTAAACTCTCTTTGTCTTAAGATGGCCTTTGACAATATCGACCATAGCAGTTTAATTTTTCAAATCTGTAAAACCTCTCTAGTCAAAGTGGGAAAGGTAGGAACTGAAGTCACTTTTGGGCTTCTTCACAAGGTACATGTTTAGGAATCATCCATTTTCCTATTTGCATTCTTCTTCATGGTCATATAATCCTGATATCCATATAGTCTACTTTGATTTAATGAATCCCTTTCAGATAATACTGAATAAAGTCCAGCCGGGAATAAGGATATATATACATTCCCGTAAATCTAATTCAGAAGGACTCTGGACTCTGAAAGAAAAAAAGTTTAAGAAAATAATTCATAATTCCATTCTTTTTATGGATGAGTGCAGCCCTTTTTATTCCTTTGTAAAGCCAAAATCATCTTCAGAAGTCTAACTCTTCTACAGAAAATAGTTTTGAGGATTTGGGATTGTTGCTAAATGAAAATGTTCAACTCGTCTCAATTCCAGGATTATCTCACTAGTTTGCTTTTGTTTTTTTCCTAATGAACTTGAGAACCTTTCTGCTTATTTTCCCAAGCATATTTATGGCCTTCAGGTGAATCTCTGACCTCTGACCTTCAACCTGGCCTGAGACCTCTGGAAATGGGCCTCTTTGGTCATTCATTAATCTCGACAGAGACTGAAGAAAACTAGGTCCTAAGGAGAAAGTACTCTTAGGAATGTCCCCCACTAAAAGCCCAGATAATCAGAATGATTATAATCTTAAAGTGCAGCTTGAAGTCTACCGAAGCGCTCTTTCACATGTGCTCCTCCTACAGGTTTTCAACATTTCTATGTTCTCATCTTTTCTTGTGTAAATCTGATTCTCTCTGTCTCTTGTTATTATTATGGATTTAAAAAATTAACTTTACAAACTGTTTTTGCAATGTCTTATGAATGAAGTTACTTTTTATTTGTCACTCCCTGGTTATGGTTATTATATGCAGGAATCATCAATTTAGCTTGATTTGGGACATGGATTTGTGAGTAAATTTTATTTTCTCAGGGAAAGATCCTGTTAATACAATATATTCTCATCCTGTTTGCCGGTTTTCCTTCTTCCTTCCCTCAAAGTAAGGTTCTAATGATGAGTGGGCCTCTTTCTGTCAAGGTCCGAGCTTTAAACCTCTGGAGTGGCTCAAAGGAGAGGACCGAGACCAAGCTGGAGATTTATCAGCCTTTCACTGCTACACTGTCCCATTTCTCCCTCCATGCTCTCACACATGCCTCATCCACAGAAGAACGGAGCAGATATCAGGTACATGGATTAAATGTGACCTTTCCACTGAGACCGCCTTAATGAGTGCCAAGGCGAAATCATGTGTGTTTCAAATGCTGCCTGGAGGATACTTTGTCTACTCATGTCTGATGATTACATGTTGTAGAGATTAAACGGAAACTTTGCTGTTGTTATCATGGATAGTATGTCAGTCATGGATACCTGATGTTACGGAAGTAAAAAACTTTCAAATACACCCATTGTGTCAGCTAAGATAATGCCATTTTTCTGGTTTATAGTCAAGTGTTTCCTAGATTCAGCTTTTCCTACAATATATATAGGCCTAGTTAATATTCCAACTGAAAACCATGGCTCACATCCATTGACCACTTTAGATGCGTGTGTGTACTCATGAGGGATATTGGCAAAACAGATCTAGTTTTTTTTATGTTAGAGGGGACAAGATGGTTGTGTGAGTTGTATTTGTTAAGGAGTCTAATAGCAGAGAGGATGAAACTGTCTCCACCTCCATTTGTTTAAAATACAGAGGCAAAATATCTCATGGCTCAGGAAGTAGATCGAGTGATCTAGTAATCAGAAGGTCACTGGTTTGATCCCCAGCTCCCTCAGAAAGCATACTGATGTGTCCTTTAACAAGACACTGAAACACCCCCCCAACTGCTACCAGCAAGCACTACAGCTGCCCACTGCCCCTACACAATAGGATGGGTTAAATGCAGAGGTTAAATTTAATTGGAAGAATACATTGAACAAATAAAGTAGCTTTTTTTCATTCTTTCCTACCAGAGGGTATGGTCTGAAAGAAGATGTTGATATTATGAGTTGAGTCCCTCGTGATATTACTTGCTTTCTTCACTTACCTCTGGTCAAAAGAGCTAGTGCTCAAACTGCTGGAGGGTTTAGCACTGCCCCTGCAGAGTTTGAACCCCAGTTGAGCATTCTCTGTAGCTTGGCCTCTGCGTGCCCCTGTCACCTAGCAGGAAAAGAAAAGGTGCGGAGGCTCTCATTATAGCAAAATTGAAAGCCACGGAGGTTGGGAGGGTAGCGTTTAGATCTGCCATATAGAACGCCTCCTCATCTTTTCTTTTCTGGCTAGGTAAGAGGGGCTCTCACATATCCTCATCCATAATGTACTTGTACTGTTGGCTGACCATTTCTGCTTTTTGTTTTTTACTCTTTAAAATGACGACGATCAAAGTGAAAGGATCTTTAGGCAAATAGGTATTGTTTGCAGCACTTCCTTGTTGAAGATTGACTCTTGACCGGTGCACCTTGTTTTTGACCAATGGAGGTGTGACGGAGAATTAGGAAGTGCAGGGCTATGTATTTTTTCCTTAGATTGAATTTGCCTGGTATATATTCAGTCTTATCCACAGTACTCCCAAGGGACACAGAACGAAGTAGTTGATAGAAATATTGCTGTTCTATTGTGAACATTACTGAGGATCGGTATGCAGGTATAAAGCGGGAAAATAGCTATTTTTCCCTTAAAGTTAATGACATTTTGGTTTTGGTATTATCTCTACAGGAACTGCTGTGTGCTATAACCACACATTATATATAGGGTAATTTGTGCATTCATAAATTTGTATTTCTACTTGTGCGATTAACCCAAGAAGGTCATTATAAGCCCACACATGTAGATGATTTTTTTTCCACAAATAATTTCAAAGTATGGTCTGGCTTTCAGACAATCATCTATATTGCTTAGTCAGAGCAATCTAACTGAAGAGTAAACTGCCTGTGAAACTCAGGTCACCGTTTCCCCTGTAGCTTGTGTTTCAATCTGGCTGTTATTAGCATTTATAATAAAATACATTGATAATATATATAATGATGATACATTGATTGATCCTATCTATCTTTGTTACAACAGACCCATATTTTGTGTGACAGCACAGTGCCCATCAACATCTCCCTGACCTTGAACAAACAGTGCCAGGACAACTCCAGCATGGTACAGGCGTGTGCTCTGTTCTCCAGACAGGTTATTGCACTTTGTCAACTATAAATCTCTTCTAAAATATGTTGGGAAGTAGTTTGCACAAAGAATTCAATTCTGTGTGTGTGTGCGTGCGTGTGTGCGTGCGTGTGTGTGTTTGTGTACATGTGTCTACTTAGAATGAAGTTCCCTCTCTCAAAGGTTGTGTGTCAGTATCCCAGGAGGGGAAGTCATATTTCCAGAATGCAGATCTGAGGTGGAATAACAGCAGTGTTAAACAGGGCCTGAAGTACCAGGTGATTATTATAATACACTTATGTTTGTAGACATTATGGGCTCTAGTTTCTGGTTCGTAGAATAGTCAAAAGCACTGGTGCTAGTTCACAGTGCTAGTCGATATTAGGTGTTGCCAATACTTTTTTTCCTAATATTCAGACTTGCTGCACTGGGAGCAATCAGGCACAATAGGGGCACAGTTGTAAAAGGGTTGGAATAAACTATCAGGGTGTTGTCTTCAATTTTGACCAATCGGATCAGCTCCTCTCTTTTCCTTTAAAAGCAGTACATTCTATGTCATGGTGAACTGCCAATTGCGTGTTGTACGGTGAAAGTCCAAGATGGTTGTCCTGTTCAGGGGGTGCAGAGTTGCCAAGTGTGCTCATAACAGACATTAACACCAAATCCAATGTGAGATGACACTGTAATGTGTCTTCTATGAGCACAGCAGGAGACCCTAAATAGTAGTGATCAAGGATCAATTAGCCAATGCAATCAGTTCTTTCTTTCAGGGCATATGAGGTTAATTGAATTATTAAAATCCTTCTCACCATGTTATTTTCTACACATAATGATGAACATTGTTTTATGTATGGTTCAGGAGCTACAGCAGTTTGTCTAGCAATCATAAGGTCACTGGTTCAATCTCTGGCTGCTCCAGAGAGCTTGTTGAATTATCCTTGAGTAAGACACCCTTTAACTACTCCTGATGAGCAGCTTGCCACCTTGCATGAAAACCTCGGCCATCAGTGTATGAATGTGTGTGAATAAGAGGCATATACTATAAAGCACTTTGATTGGTTGGTGGACTATAAAAACACAATATAAATGCAATCCATTTACATTCAAGAATTTGACACGTGTGCAGATGTTTTGTCTATTTTATTTTGTATTATTTAACACCAAAACTATAACTGCACCACCTGATTTTGATTTTTTTACCCCCCCACAAACACACTCATACACACACACAAACACACCCATTTTGGTGCAAGTGAGGTTTTGGTACCATAGCTCAGGTAGGCTATTATTATTAATTGAAGATTGGTGGTTCGATTCTTAGTCCCTGCAGAAAGTTTGTTGAGGTGTCTTTGATAAAGACACTGAACCGTTAACCATTTATTCCTATTTTTTCTCCCTGTTAAAGGATTTTTAAGGGAGTTATTGATTATCAAATGCAAGGGTCTAAGGTCAGATTTTTGTTATTTTTCTAGCCCACTGAAGCAAATTTGTAATTTATGATGATAGGCTACACAAATAGAATTGACTTGACTTGACTTAATTTGCAATTGATATCTGTTTCTGTGTTGTGTCCAGATGGGCCCAAGTGGAATTCACACTTTGCAGATGCACATGAGAGCAGATAATGTGTCCCCTCCTCCCTGCCCTTCACACACGCTGCTGTCTAAAGTCCAAACCAACCTTAAGGACCGCTTGGAGCACACAGTATTGTTGGGTCTCTGTCCCCCACAACCTGTGAGTCCACCTCTACCAATCCATTTTCTTCCTTCATTCGTTGGTCATCTCACCATTGCAGTTTCTCTCTGCTGTGACATTTTAATGGTTTTATCTCTGCCACAGCATTACCTATTGAATGTTCTATTTCACATTATACCCATTCAGATTCCTAGATCTAAGTTAGATCTAGGAATAGATCTGGTAAGTTAGAGAGGCTGACAGATGAAACTATTTTTTTAACGGAGCATTAATGAAATATTGATTTTGATACTAAAAATGAAGATGAGTATACCAAAAGTGGTCCAAAACAAGCAATATCTGAAGAAAACTGCTATGTTTACAGTGATTGTCTTTCTTTCTCATTAGATGGAAAATGATTTATCTCTAGATCTATTTACTTTGAGCTAGTTACTAACAGGCCCCTGTTATCCACCCTGAATCTTATCCACCCTACATTTGCCAGCAAACAGGCAGCACCTCCTCTTCACAAAGATGTATCATATCCCTCAGGTCTGTGTTGTTTGACCAGTTGAAAGGCAGATTGGAGGTATTTGACTCTGATCTTGCCAATCTAGTGTTCCTTGGAGACATTTTGATGACATTGTGAGATAAAATTCCACCTTAAATTTCATAGAGATTTGGGGCCCATGTTGCTATTCTTCATATTACTTGGGCTTACTGCTTCATCAGAAGGAGATCATTTAAGTCCTAGGGTTATATTCAGAATTTTCCTTTATTCATACCTTTATTCCCTATCTGTATCATGGATGGCACCATATATTGATGGGACATTTCCTATGATATAGACCGTGAACCTTCTATTCAGTTCAGGTTTTGACCAAGTTAGAATGGACATAGAGAAATTCATTTGTAACCATCATAGCACCGTTTTATCAAGTATCCTCATTCCCCTGTCAGCGTGACATGGTTGAATGTTTAAAAACATTATCTTGGTTTCACAAAAAAGGTGAATCAGTTCATCTGGATACAATCTTTATTGAGAGAAAGATTTCATCACTCATCTAAGTGACTTCTTCAATCTCAACTGACTGCAGATATCGGCAAGTATCCTGACTGCAGATTTACTCTGAGTTCCCCCCCTTTTCATGGAGTTTATTCCCTCTTCACATAAATGGCCTTGACTTAACTTGATTTGACTCTTTGACTCCCCATTCAAACCAGTGTCCCTCCCTATCAAGGCTGTGCATGTCCTCATCCTTGAAAGAGTGAGAGGCCTGAGAGTACATATGTTGCCATTTTACAATCCAGTGATTGAAATTGTTCTACCTGGGGTGCCATAGGGTCAGGTCAGTAGGTCAGTAGGGTGCTTGTCTAGTAATCAGACATTGGTGGCTTGATCCTCAGTCATGCATAAAGTATGTCAAGGGGCCTTGAGCAAGACACTGAACCCCTAACTGCTCTCGGAGTATCACATAGTGGCTGCTCGCTGCTCTTATACAATAGGATGGGTTAAGTGCAGAGAATTGCAAATTTCCCTTGTGGGATTAGTGAGGTCAAAATTATTATTATTATTGTTGTTGATGTTGTTATTGTTATTATTCCTCAATTCTCAGTCATTATCATTGAAACTAATCAATGGCAAATTTGCATATGAAACACCATTATTTTTGGTCAATATGCCTCCGTATTATGATATGAGTGGGAATATATGCAGGCAGTTGAGACTGAAGAGGTCACTTAGATGAGTGATGTAACATTTCTCTGAATAAATGTTGTGCACAGATGAACTTATTTAACTTTTTGCAATTTCCTAACGTTTGATTATTGAGTATGCATCAGGTCATTATTTCAGTTATATAAAGCAAGAGTATCAGTGACTCGAAAGTACCATGAGAGCTTCAGAGAGTCTGTATGACGGTATCATGGCTCAAATCAAAGGAGCTTTACAAGAAAAAATGATATTATGTTTGTGTGAGTACAATTATGTCTTGCTTTCAGCCAAAAGATTCAGTAAGCATCTGAGCTTCATCAGTCCATCATCATGGATTTCAATGCTAGTTCACCATCATGGGCTGTATTTATGTTGAAATGATTTAAAAGTAAAATGAACCAGGGATTTCATGACAGTATCCTAACAGCCAACAGTATAAAACTTCATTTACAAATTGGAGAATAGTTCAAATACTTTAAAGAAAGAATCAAATATCATTTTGGTGAAAAATGAAGCTTTCCACAAAAATAAGAAAGCGTTTTCACTTTTGCACAGAAAAATACATCATCAAAAGACTTAACTTATGAACCCGGGAGAGAGCAGATTTAGAAATGGTCATATGAGTTATGATGAGGCATATTGAGTGAATCCAGATTTCAGAAATATTGAAGTAATGTGAGTAGACAAAATAATTTACAATACACATGTTTTTTTACAAGTATTCTACTTTTCAAAGCCTGAGTTTTATCAAGTTACAATAGGGCCTGGCCTCACATTAATCTAACCATCAATAGATATACAGGATTCATACAATCCATAGACTTTGAACTTCTCAAGCAGCTATTCTAGCTGGTTTCATTACAAAAGTAGGTATGGCTTTTATTTTATTTCCCGTACTTCAATTGTTTCTACTCCTTTTGTATCCCTCAGTCTCTGTCCTGGTTGGGGTCCCACAGAATGAACTCAGGAGATGAGCTCCTGTTCACACAGACCCGCCTAGCAGTGGTAGGACGACCCATCCTGTCCAGCTTCACGTTATCCCTCATCAACTCCACCAATTTTACTGGCACCAACATATCCATATTTACAGAGGTAAATCTTAATAACCCCATAGAAATAAATGACTGACCTGCAATCTTGTCCTTGTTAAGCCAATTCATTGACTGTCAGAACGGGAAGAAATATGAATGAAGAGGAACACAAACGCCATAGGGGCCCATAGATACGTTGCCAAATGTGACAGAAAAATCTGTTGTATATATATATAGTATTTTGAAGGTCTATCTCCTTAAATTATTGTTTACATCTGATTTTTTTAGTTTGCCGCAAGCACTTTCTCTTAAATCTTTGCACCTCTCTTTGCTTCATGTGGTAACAATAATTGGATTGAATTGTGTGTAGCTATGAGCAATGCGTTTATGGGTGCATGTACTCCATAGTCTAGGATTGGTAACTGGAGTGTGGAAGTGGGAGGCAGTGTTCTGTCTTCACTCCAGGAGCCCGCAGTCCAGGTTCATGCCAGGCTCGACCGCAATGAAAATCTCTGGGTGAGGGGGGCGATAGAGAGCGGCTGTCTTCGGACTGTAGCTGCTTATCAAAATGGTAAATACAGGCTCGTTTTTAAAATACAATTTGTCAATGGTTTTCTTAAGCTTTATAAACATTTTATTGTTTTCATTTGTATCTGCATTTGCGCGCGTGTGTGCATGTGTATGTAGGTCAAGACACAGATGAGGACTTGAGCCTTATGTTGTGTTTGGAGACCAGACAAAGTTTGAGCCTGGTTTTACAGAGGCGAGATGGTAGAGGGAAACCAGAAATCATTGGCACTGTCTCAGTGGAAAAAGACAATCGGAGTCTAATACTGAGAGGCAGAGGTTGTTCGGAAAGCTTTTTTTCACTGGAGGTATGGTCCATACATAAGAGACAACATTCACTTAGCCAAAAAGCAACAAAATATACTGTGAAGTCAGTTGAAGTTTACTGTGAAGTTTTATTTCCACAGGCGCAAATCCACTATTTGACCTCCAAAATAAGGAGGAAGCTATTGGAGAAAGTAAAGACATTACAGCATCTTCTCATGGAGTTCAGACAGCAGGTAACCACAATGCTCTAATTAAATCAGTAGATTCTTGGCCTTGGTTAATAATTTGGCCATTGTCTTGGATTCACTTTGCATTGTTAACGTTATGGTAGTAATCAGAATATTGCATCGCGCACCTTTGCTGCATATACCCCAACACTTTCTTTTGTGCGATGAAATATGATACATTCAGTTTTCATTTACTTGAGGGTGTATGCAACACACTAAAATCTTCTGGGTTTGCCAAAGTGTCGTAAAAGTCAAATGTAATACTGATAACCCGAATGCAGTACTGCCAAAACAACCAAATAAACCCATATCCAAACAAAGAAGGTTGAAATAACATGGAAGGAAATGTGCTTTGAGTTTAAACTTATTATTCAGATGGAAAGGCTATTCTACATTCCAGGGGGTACAACCGATAAGACAGAATGAATCTTGAGCTTTGGTATAACAGGAAAAGCCTGAAGATCTTGGAGAAGAAAGTCACTTTATATTTTCATCGTATTTCAACGAATGCATTTAGCCCATTCTATTTTATAGGAGCGAGCAGCAGCTTGCTGCAGCACCTGGGGACCAACTCCATTTCTTCTTTTCATCGCCTAATTGGAGGCATGTGTATACAAAGTAGACAATATAGATGCTTGCTGAGTACTGTATCATCACTTTGAAAGCTTCAGTTTTACTGAAAGAAAAATGTTATGCTGCTCTTTTGAAATATTCATGACATTTTGTTATAACTAGGTTTGAAGAATTTGACATATGCCTATATTCCACTTTAACCAAATACTTTCATTATGCCTAGATTGTCTCTGGAGGGTTCTTATGTGTAATTTTCAGAGTAATGATAAATACAGGTCTTGATTGATATGAACACCTTCACATTTAGGATTTTAAAAAGAATGACAGGACCTTGCAATCAGTTATTCAACATAGTGGAAGGCAGTGAAGGGAAGTCAAAACAAGACCGGTGCTGTTTATTTTCTGGGAACCTGTGGAAACCTAACCATAGCGTTCAGGTTGATTGTAGATTGGGCACAGATGAATAACTGGTAGGGAAATGCAAGACATTTAATTAATCTATTTTTAGTCATTCAGCTGGCTAGGCCTCTGTCACCCCATTTTCATTACCCTCTAGACTGTCCTTAAAAGTTCCTGTGAAATGGCAATTAGTGTACCATTACCTTCCACAATTTTATGGGCATACAAATGAAATTGAACTGTCTAATGGTGTTTTATGAGGGGAGGGATGTTGAGTTGACTCGCAGCCAATAGTGCCCAGCTTTTTAGAAGAATGTGGACGTCAATATGCCACTGGCTAGTTTCACTTTAGTAGCAGGTCACTCACCCCATTCATTGGATATCTTTTTAGTGTATACCTACACGTGCTAGATGGCATGTCAAAATGAAATTTGAAAATTATTTGCTATTTAGTAAAAAGAAAATAGTTCTAAAGAAACAAAAAGCTGTTGTTTTTTTATTTTTAGAATTTAGCTTAGTAGTAGAGCATGCATTTCAGGGAATGACAATCCAGGTGTCATAGGTTCAATCCCACTGCAGTGCATCAGAAAGGGTATCAAGCATTAATCCCCCATGCTCCATCTAGGTCCATGTCCACCCCCACAATGTGGGGACTAATTGTGACACGTAAAACAGACCTTTATTGGACATATAGATACAAGTTAAGTGGCCAATCAAGGTAGTTTTAGGCTTTTCAAAATTTGCTTAGTTATCTAGATTTACTAGGGGAAATTTCTGCAATCATGTAAGGAGTCATTGGACCTGAAAAGTTGGGTCTTGGATAAACCATTCAATATATAAAAAGTAATATTATTTGTTTCTGCTCTGCCTATTGTCTCCAGTCTAGTAACAGTGAATTGCTCCAGGAGCTGTGTGCTGTGCCTCTTCATCTAACCCAGCGAGCAGAGGCTTTGCTGGGGCAGAAAGATAAAGATCTGTGGTTTCTGTGGTGGGACAGCCCTCTGCGCCATGTCTTGATCGACAGCCTGCCCCAGTCTCTCAGTCTCCTGCAGTTCACCTCACAGCTGGGTCAGCAGGAACTCAGGAGTGAGTCTTTATGAATCTGTCATTTCAGTTTCCGATTCCGCTGGCACATGAAACAAATGATAGCTCCATTTAAGTGAAGGAAAACATTTGGATTCAGCCATATTTCATATAACCCAATCATCAAAACTATACTCAAGATCATTCAAGAGAAAAGATATACTTAATTAATCCCTGTGGGGAAATTCATCCTCTGCATTTAATCCACCCCAGCCGCGTTGTTAGGAGCTGTGGGTAACTGCCATTCAGTGCTCAGAGACTAACTCCAATTCTTTTTGCTTTTGTCATGAGCACAGATTATTCTACCATACATGTCTTTGATAGTGGGATGAAACTGGAGCACACAGCAGAAACACGAAGTAATGGAATAAGATGCAAATGCTGTAGAAAGTATGTGGGATGGCCGGGGGTTCGAATGCAAGACCTTTTTGCAGTGAGGCAACAGTACTAACCATTGGACCGCCGTACTGCATTTATTAGCAAGGCTTTGGTAAACAGTGATCTGATATTTGTCAAACTAAATTTAAGTGTCTTGTCGAAGTGATCAGTAGTTGACAAAACTTAAGAGTTACAACTAGATGAAATGTTAATTGGAATTGACATCCTGTATTATTAGTTGACAATTTTGTGACCTGCTTATGGCAAAGTATGGTCTCAAATTCAGTAGTATTAAATGTTTGGTTCTGCAGATTATTAGGGAATTTGTTGCACATTTCCTGATTTTGAAGAAGACCTGCACGTTAGGGTTCATAATCCTACCTGTGGCCCTAACCATCTCCTACAATGAGTGTCTGTTTTACGTGTCATGATTAGGGTCTCACATTGTAGGGGGTGTACATGGACTTAGATAGAGCATGAGGGATTAAGGCCGGATGCCCTTCTTGATACCCTGCGGTGGGTTCAAATCTGCAATATCTTCCTTGTCTGTTTTGGAAGTATGTGCTGTAACTTGACTTATTGTGAACCCACTGGTCCTATACAATAGGATGGGTTAAATGCAGAGAATAAATCTTGTTCACTGTATGTGCAATGTCAAAGGAATAATACATCTTCATTACCATTAGTGTGAATGACTATTAGATTAGATTCATACATATATAATCACCTGCAACCTGAATAAGTCCTTAGTTTCAAAATAAATGTAGACAGATACCTATATTGCTAGACATAAGAGCAGTGCCATCCCCAGTAGAGTGAATGCTGTCTACTTTCAGCAGGTAAGGGTAGCTCCAGAAAGAAGACCAGTTATCAACAGAACTGTGTTGATATTAGAGGCTCCCCACTAATACAAGAGTTATTTGAGAATTAAAACTATTTAATCTAGCAATAAGTGAACTAGGGAACTAAGCAAAGAAAATGGCTACATCAATAGGATGAATGAAAAGAGCAGACTATTGAGGAAAAGAAAGTAAGAGGTTTAACAGCGGTTATTGATCTCATGAAGCCAAATCACATGAAGTCAACTGTGGAAGCTGAAAGCTTTTTCTCTTGATTTCTACCCATTTGCAGTGTTAGCTGAATATTGTTTTTTTTTTTAAAAAGGTCAAATATTAACCTTTGATTCATGTTTCTTTCCTTGCTCACCCCAGGGCCACTGGCCACAGTGGCAGGTGTGTATCATGATGTGACGGGTCAGCGATTGGAGGGTCTGTGGAGGGCGGCTGTGTCTCTGTGGACTGCTCAGCTGGCTGAAGCGTTCCCTGCGCTACTGCAAAACCGCCAACTCAGACCAATGGCTCATGCTAGCATAGCTGCCCTTGGTACTGCCTTGGATGTGGTAATGCCACAATTCCTTCATGTCAAGTTTATTGATTCATTAAATTAAAGTTATTCTTTTTTCCTTCAGAGGAAAAGTACAGTTCTATTTTGTTCTTTTAAACCAGTTTTAAAAGGTTTTTAGATGTACGTAAGTGATTATGTGGAAAAATGAGCGCTTTTTAAATTTGTGTCTGTAATTTTGAGCATGCCCTTGGCTATCTCTGTGTGTGTGCATGCACACGCATGCTTGCGCACTTTAGGCAAGTCAGCAGACAATCCACTGGGCTGAGACCAGATTAGCAACAGCGCTGTCTGGGGTCAGGAAACATCTCGCTGCTGTCTACAAATTCTCCCCCAGGTATTTCTCATTTCTCCAAGATGGAGAAGGAATATGAATATGAGAAGTAGTCCTCTTTTAAATCCGTGACAACAATTAGTAAAAAAAAACAGCAACAGAAGGACGCTTATTGTGTTGTTGATGAGCTGAATCAAACATGGCTCTAAAAAGATTTGTTTTTAATAATCACAAAAGAGGTGAATTTGTTCAGCTGGATCAGAGGTTCATTACAGAAACGTTTCTGTAATGAACCTCTGATCCAGCTGAACAAATTCACCTCTTTTGTGATTTCCCTACCTGGATTATTGAGCATGCATCAAGACTGTTTTTAATAATGTTCTTAAAAAATGGTTGACTTGTTTAAAAAATACAAACTCTGATCCTGTTTAAGGTGTGCTCAGGTTAAAAACGAAACAGCTGATGCTCAATCCATCTCTTGATGTGAAGGCAGTTAATTAAAGGGACATTTTGGGCTTTTTGACACAGACGTTATCCTGGTCTGTGAGTCTCGTGTAGGGAGATCTGGCTGACCTTACAGGAGGTCAGCAATTTGTTTGGGAAAAAAATGGTAGCAAACAGGCTCAGCTAACAAAAACCTTTTGACAAGAGAGAGGTCTATTTTACATGTCACATTAGTCCCCACATTGTGGGATGGACACAAACTTAGATGGAGCATGGGGGATTACCGCTGGATGCCCCTCTTGATGCCCCATGGTGTATTTGAACCTGCAGCCTCTGGCTAGCCACCTGCTAGCAAACGCTCTACCCCTGAGCTATGATTGGCAATGACATGCAAAAAAATGGCTTCAGCCATCCACAACAAAATATATCTGGTGTGCATAATTTTGATTATTCTTAAAAACCAATTCTATATCTTGGAACTAATTTATTTGTTGAGAAGTTTCAGTGCATCACTAGTATGGTATACACGTGCAATCTTCAACTAACAAAATATTTACATCACTGCCAGTGGGTAACTTTTTTGACACAATATGATAATTACCATTGTGTGTCAAACATCTACAGTCATATGAACCTCTTAATATTTGTTTCAGCAGTAACTCACCATTTTTAACATGTCCTTGGCTTTTTTAGAGACTGTTTAGTTACTGTATCGGTACCCTTGCCTTGGGTTTCCTGGCCTAGGGTGGCTGAGACTGGTATGGTGGAGTTAGTTTTGGAAGAGTGGCTACTGAGGCCCATGCAAACCCTCACCTCTCTGAAACCCACTGCTGAACTTTACCATCTCAAAAGGAGGATCATGGACAGCCCCTTTATATGTAAGATACGTTTTCATTTACAGTGTTTGTTTATATATTCTACAATCTACATAATGCAGTATGAAAGAGATTAATCATTAGAAATGTTCAGTGATACTGAATCATAGACACCAATTCAAAATAACAGACTCTATAATAACTCCCTTTTTTCTGCTTATCAGTCTTTATTGTATTCCTCATGTTCTCCCTTGCTTTGTCTTCCCCTCAGACCAAGCTCTGGTGATTGCAGATCAGTTTCTTGTTTCATTCGATGGCCAGCTGTATGAGCTTCCTGGTTCGTGTTCGGTCCTCCTTGCCCGGGATGTTGCCCAAGACCCTTCCTTCACACTGCTACTTGGTGCAGACTCACACTCACAGCGCTTCTTGGTGGTGGGGATGAATAACAACACTGTCACCATCTACCAGAATGGACAGGTATGCCTTTCCCTTTGCAAAAAAACAACATAAAACGGTTATCAACTTTGGCATGATGGAGAAAGAAAGCATGGTTTCAGAGTCAACAGTTGGTGCATTGCCTTCCCTTAGTGAAACAACCTAAATGTACCTTGCTTGCAGCATTGTTGGCATTATGAGGGTTTGAAGTAGCATGAAGATATTGAAAACTACTCGTAGACTATTTTGGTGCTCTAAATAGTATGCTAGTACACATTTTCCGATCCAGTCATCGAGGGCACAGATGTACTTTACAGCAGTTAGTGGGACAAGACCATTTGAACAACACATAGCGGAACTACTTTTGAATCAAACAAATACGGTAGTGTTTCAAGCTGCATTGAGTTAAGAGTTGTGAAAGCAACCCTGAATTAAAAGAATAGATGCAATATTGATTGCAATAAAGTAAATCATCTAAATCACTTGTAAGTGAATAAATGTCAAGTCTTTAAACAAAGATAAAATTATTTGTAAATCATTTTTTACATAACTGCATTTTAGTTTTTTTAGCATTTGACACCAAGGTTGCTCCCACAAATTACTGAATGAAAATATGTATTTTGCTTGTAGGTGAGGGTCAACTGCCATGTTACACAAACGTCTCTAAATATAAATGGAATGACTATCAAAAGAAGTTCCAACAGGGTGGTCGTGTCCAATCATAATGGAGTGTCAGTGTCATGTGATCTACCACTCAAGGTCTGCAGCTTGACCCTTGATGGATGGCTGCATGGTGAGACCAGAGCTTGAACAATGTGCAATATACAAAATATACTTCTAACACAATACTATTAACTTTAAACTTAAAAATATTCAAACATGCAATATGAAAAAAAGTCTAACATGTTATGCACCTTCACAGGTATGGCCACTGGTCTCTTAGGGACTAATGACAATGATGCAGCCAATGATTTTCCTTTACCTGATGGTTCACAGGCTAGGAGTATGGTGGAGTTTTTTCATAGTTGGCAGGTAGGACATAAAGATGATTTTACTTTTTTGTGGTTCCAGAATACATTAGATAAAATGAATCAAATGTCTTTATGTATCCTCAATAATCCATGTAAGGAAATTGCAAAAAACGTTTGATCAGTTCATCTGGACAATAAAACAGGCTCTAGTTAAGTGTGGTTATCCTACCTGGGCATTTGTCAAAGCTAGGAAGATGCCCAAAGAGTGCACCAGTTGATCAAAGAGAGAAAGACAACAGGTTGTTATGCAACTGTGCTGTTTATAAGCTCAGCGGGTAGAGCGTAGGCCTGGGAGTCAAAAGTGGCATAGCTTGGTAAATGTGATGCATTCATTGTAAACCACTTTTTGAGTGGTCATTAGACTAGAATAGCACTATATATGTAAGAACAAATTCATTTACCATAAGGATGAGGATACCTGAAGTCATATTAGACTGAAGAAGTTTCTGAGATGAGTGATGAAATGTTTCTCCCATTAAACGTTTTGTCCAGATGAATTTATTCAACTTTTTTGCAGCCATATTAAATCAAATTTTTAAAAAAAGAGATAAACTCCTTAGATTTCTTGTGTGTGTGTGTGTGTGTGTGTGTGTGTGTGTGTGTGTGTGTGTGTGTGTGTGTGTGTGTGTGTGTGTGTGTGTGTGTGTGTGTGTGTGTGTGTGTGTGTGTCTGTGTGTGTG
>OMLC01035619.1:0-12587 GCA_900302585.1 Regalecus glesne
CATATACATACATGTTTTCTCAGCAAATTCCCTGAGTTGATGCAATCACAAAGTGGTTTAGGACAGGTTTCGTTTGACAAAAAGGCTGTCTGTATGTCACAACTCCTCTTTCATAGTGTCTGCTAGTACGCTGTATGTTCCCTCCTCCCTCTCTCCCGGAACTTTCGGTTATCATCAGCACACTTACGTCCCATTAAGTCCCTTCTGTGCAATCAAGCCGCCTCCCTAGAGATAAAATCTCAGTACTTGAAACCAACGCCTGCCAGATCATTTGCCTTCGACCTATTACCTGTTCATACCACCGTTTGCCTGCACATAGCACTGGATTTTGACTGCCAAGCTCTTCAGGACCTTCCCTCTTGCCCTTGCCCTTGCTCCAGTCAAGCAAATCCACTCTTTTGTTTCTTTTTACCTGTCGTGTCTGAATTTGAGTCCAGTCAGATTCCTCACAGTATGATCCTACTATTCCCACTTTGCCATTTCCAACTCGACCGGACCCAGATGGTCCAACTTCTCTACCTGTCAGGGAACCGTGGGTTCCCGGCCCTGACCGCCATGATGGAGATTTGAGATCATTTTTAATCCAAGCTGATCTTGCTTTTGAACATTAGACCCTGTTGTATTTCACAGATCAAGCACAGATTGCATTATTCATGGGTCTACAAAGACCTGACATGGACTGGCCACACCACCTCTGTTATTAAATGGGCCCAACAGCGTCTGTATAGCCTCAAGCAGCTATAGAAATTTAGCCTGAGGTCCCGATTCCTCATGGACTTCTACCAGGGCAGCACTGTGAGCCTGCTGATAAGCAGCTTCACCACCTGGTATGGCAGCTGTACCAGCAAGGAAACCAAAGACCTAGATAAGGTTGTGCACACAGCCCAGGACATTACTGGATGCGGGCTGCCCAGTCTGCGGGAGCTGTACACCTAGTGGAAAGAATATCAGTTGGAGTTCCCTTGATCATACCACATGTCTTCACTCTGCCATTCCTCAGTCTGTCCCCAGTCATATTTACTGCCCTGAGACCCCCGACCTATCTCTAGTTCCACCTGACTATCACAACCTTCAAGCAGTGATCAATAAATAACAAGCTCTCTCTTTGCTTCCTCATCACCCCTTATGATTGTTCAACTGCCCTGATTCTCGGTGTCCCCATCAGATCAGTTGCATCTATGGCCTCTTTGAGCCTGAATGGGAGGTTATAGAGAGCTACATCAAAGGCTTGTTGGCTACCGGAATCACCCATACTTCTATGTCGCCCCTTGGTACTGGTTTCTTCTCTGTGGCCAAGAAGGACAAAACACTTCGCTCATGTATTGCCTTCCGAGGACTCAATAGCATTACAGTAAGGAGCAAGTATCCCCCTCCTCTAATGAACTCTGCTTTTGATTCCCTCCAGGGAGCTACAGTAATCACCAAACGTGACCTCCACAATGCATACCACCTGGTTCAGATCTGCAAAGGAGAAGAGTGGAAGATAACCTTTGACCCACCTCTGGGTAATTTCGAATATTTGGTAATGCCATTTCGGCTAACCAGTGCCCCGGCCATTTTCCAGAACCTGGTAAACGATGTCCTACATGACATGTTGGATCGCTTTGTTTTTGTTTACCTGGATGATATTTAGCTTGTACCCGAAACTCCTCTGAACATGTCTGCCAGGTCCTAAAACTGCTCCAGGAGAATCAACTGTTCGGTAAGGCTGATAAACATGAGTTCCATACACATGTCTATGATATATCATCACTCAGGGATGGGTAAATATGGATCGAGCCAAGGTAAAAGCAAGACTTCCATTGATTCGCTGAGTTTACTGTAGCTTTTCTGATTCTTTATTAAGAAAGGAAGATTCTCTGGTTAAAATACTTCGTTAATAATGGCCGGTACAATAATATGGTTTATTGAAATTGTGGCCAATGAAATCAGAGACTTATTTGCCAGTATATTGATTTACATTACATGACATTACAGGCATTTAGCAGACGCTCTTATCCAGAGCGACCTACAACAAGTGCATAGGGTCAAGGTACAAAGGATACTGGAGCAACTGTTTAGACATAAATACCATGGCAAAGTAATACCGGCCAAATGTCTACATGTTTGCATCAACTTTTTTGTGATCTTCTTACCTGGCTTATTCACCATGCATAGAGACCATTTTTGAATGCTTCATTGAGGTCATATGAACGAATAGGACCTGTTGTGCTTTACTAGCCTTGCTAGGGATGATACATTGCTTTAATGATGGTCAACCATTGCAGTTTGGACAATTGAATCAAGTGAGTCTGTGGTTTTAAAGATACTATATCCACTTCATCAGCACAAATATCGAGGTTTTAGGGGAGATCGTGAAAATAGAAAAATAAAAATATTAAAAGGAAAATAATTGGGGTCACAGTAGCTCACTGGGCTTCAGGAACTGACGAGTCACAGGCAGCGGGTTCAAACCCACAATGGGGTAGAAGGACATCTAACCATAATCCCCTAAGCTCTGTCTAAGTCTTTGTCCAATGTGGGGACTAATCATGACATGAACTATCAGGACTGATCATGAAAGACTTTGCATTCGAAGAATTTCATCCGAAACTCTTTGGATGAAAAACCATCTAAATTCCCATAGATCACCTCACATCCATCCACCACAATCTCGTTTTGATGACCATAAAACTGAAAACGCTTTTCAGAATGAGGCCTAAGCGGATGACTTGCATTAACGAAATCCAAATTTAACTTTCATTGCTTTTGTCATTATTTATTGTGATTTCAAGTCATTCAGCCTGACCTTCTATAAATGCTATTTTATTTAGTCATCCAAGATGTTCCACTCTAAAGATAGGCTTTCTGTTGTTATGATGACTAATTTATTATACTTCTACCTTGTAGATTTTTTTTTTTAAGATTCCAAATAAAAATTTGATGTGATGGGAACAGGGAACACCGCAAGGCACAAGAGCTTACATCCACATTATCTCATAGGGCCTCCGGAACATCGTCCTGTCAGCTTCTTTACAAATACTTGATCTGCGCTAAAACTGCAGTTTGATCTGTTTTACTAATTCATGTTCTGCTCCAATGGGGAGCGTATCGAAGGGGAGAGAGGGATCGTTTTTTTGTGTGCCTTCTCTCATTCATTATTGAGGGCTTGGGCCAGTGAGTACATGCTTTTAACACCATTTGGAACATGCTGCGCTTGACCTAAGCTGACACTTGTGCCACTGGATTTGAATTCCATTTTCTTGAGGACTGAGAGCGAGTGAGATGTTGTAAAGGAATGCCATGGGCGTACAGGCTGCTCCACTTTAATATGAACTACTTACATGCAAACACACGTATGCACAGGCACACACACGGCTGTACTGAGATCACGTCTTTGGCAGCCATTGAGATGTGGAGTGGCACAAGGAGCAATTTCTTGAAATATTGATCAGGAAGGGTTAAACTTTTGCTCACCAGAGGGTCCAAATGTGGAAAAGAGCCAATACCTTTAGTCCAATGGGGACTCCCCAGTGGGAGAACCTTTAGCCCTGCCAATTTACTGCAACCGGGACAGCTTTTTATGCTGAAAAGTAGCACCGTAAGATGAGAAAGACTTGAAAAAATCATGAAGACAGAAGTCCCATATATGTCATTGAGCAAAGGTTTGAGTAGTGTGTCTGTTTGGAAGACATGGCACTGAAAAGGCATTTAAAATTCATGACTTGTTGGTTCACCTGAGGAAAGTGGTATCCATTTTCTGTAAGCAAATGTGCCGTGTTGTTAGGGCTGCAAATTGGGCTTAGTGGAGTAACCATGTTAATTGTTTATGTTGTGTTTCTCCCTGTAACTTGGTGTCATTGTAAAGTCTCCAGAAATGCATGCTAGGGGAATTAAAGCCTCTCAGCTATCCATATCTATAAATGAGCATAGGAGCAATAATGCATGTGTGTCCCTGAGATGGACTGACACTATGTCCAGACAAGGCTGTCTCCTCTCTCCTCAACACATGCATTCTAGAATAGGTTCCAGCCCCTCGCACACCTGTACTTGGTTAATCGGCTGAAGAGTAACTCCAGATCAATATGCGAAAAACAGATTATAAAAATTATCTTTCTCCCATCCAGATAATCCATAATCTTGTATATAAATTAAAATAGTTTTATGCATGGTTTGGAAAAACCTATTCCACCAGCCATCCCAATGCCTCTTATCTCCGTCCAGGAGGAGGGGCTGGGAGCTACATTCAAGAAGCTTCACATCAGGAAAACAGCAGTCCCAGACAACATCAGTCCTGCTTTGCTGAGTCCCAAGTCCCAAGTCCTCATTGATCTTTTCACTCAATGACTTTGGACCAGTTGCCTTAACATCTGTGACCATGAAAGCATTTGAACGCATCCTTCCATCATACTTGGAATCCTGCCCTTCAACGATGGAGCCATATCAGTTTCCCCATCAAGCCAACCAGTCTGTTTGGGATGCAGTTGCTGTGCCACTCCACCATGCCCTTGAACACCTAGAATCTCCAAACACCAACACATATATCCTTTTCATAGTCTTTATTTCAAACTTTAACACCATCAACCTGCTCAAAATCTACCCAGCCAAATGTCACTGGATTCAGAGCTTCCTATGGAACAGGCCACAGATGGTGAAGGTTAATAACCTAACCTCAGTCCCTTTTACCCTCAGTACAGGAACTCCTCAAGGCTGTGTTCTTTCCCCCTGGCTCTCCTCACTTTACACCACCCACAGTCACTCTGTGAAAAAAAGAAGTATGCGGATGACACAATCATTGTAAGCCTTACTCCCAACAATGATGAAACCCAGTACTGAATGGAGGTAGACCAAGCTGTCACTTGGTACACAAACAATGCCACCCTGCTCAATAGAAGCAAACCACAGGAACTCAAGGTTGACTTCTGATCTATGCTGAATCTCAAAATGCCCATACAAATACAAGGAGATTCCATCTCTACCACTGCTTCTTTTAAATTCCTCAGAACATACATCAGTAATAGCCTGAAATGGTAGACTAACATTGAACAAATCATCGCAAAAGCTCGGCAATGACTATAATTTCTTAGGTGGTTTAAAACTGCTGGATTGGGCATAAATATCTCGTTCTGTTCTACTTAGCATCACCAGTTCCTTCTATTGCAGCATGGTACAGCAGAATGTGTACAAACTACCGCAGACAGTCAGCAGGGCATCCAAAATGATGGGAACCCACACCTCTCAGTTGACTCTCTCATCAAACAGAAAAGTGGGCAACGAAGATCATATCCAACCCCTCAGATCCTGCTGATTACATCATCCAGCTCCTTCTCTTAGGGAGGCACTACATATCACTGTCCACTAAGACTTAACTCTTCAATACCCCCCCAAAAAAACTATCAGGATTCTGAAATCTTCCCCCTAGAACCCCTCTCACACATCATTGACATATGTAGGCATGTACATATGTGGCATTCAACTATTTTTATCCATCCATCCATCCATCGTCAACCGCTTATCCGAAATCATGTCGCGGGGGAACTGGAGCCTATCTTAGTCCTCATTGGGTGAAACAGAACAGTTAGGGGAACAGTGTCTTCCTCAAGGACACCTCGACACGCTTCTCTGCAGGTGCGGGGATCAAACCTGCAACCTTCCGATCGCCAGGCGACCGCTCTACCCACTGAGCCATGCCACCCCTATTCATCTATTTTCAATTATTTTTTATCTTTTTTAATGCTAGATTCCCTTATCAGTCCCACAAGGGGAAAATATGCAGTTCTCTGCATTTCACCCATCTTATTGTATAGGAGCAGTGAGTAGCCACCATGTGGCATTCGGGGAGCAGTTAGGGGTTTAGTGTCTTGCTCAAGGACACCTCGACATTCTTTCCGCAGGACCGGGGATTGAACCTGCAACTTTCTGATCGCCAGATGACCACTCTACCCACCGAGCCATGCTACCCTGTGTAGTATTAGAGTGTAATATGTTCTGCATCACTGTATTATTTCTCGCTGAGTGGAGTGTCTGCTGTTATTCATTTTTATATTGTACTGCAGAGTTTTTGGATTTTACACTGAAAAGAAATCCCATTGGGCTTGACCATATGGCTAATAAAGAATATCACTTTAGGTCATGTTGTTGATATATGATCACAGGTTGCACAGTATATATTGTTTTAGAAATAAAAGTATGTGCTATTCATGTTCCCATTACTAACATGATGAACACAATGAAAGTAGACAAGCAACTGTAGACTCGACATACCTAATCAAGTTTTTATTTTTATTTTGTTCACTTGTGGTAAAGCCCTATTGGTAGCTAAATGGACAAAACATGGCGTTAGCACGTGAGGTCGCCAAAACTCAAAATGAGCTAATATCAAAATAGTAGAAATTAATCAGGCCCATGTATCTTTTCTATCAAAGGGGGGGACATCCTTCATTGCAGTCCCACTGTATTTGATAATTGAGAGAGACAGGGGAGGACATGCAGCTATAGACCTGGATTTGAACCCAGGCTAAAACAGTAAAGACCACGCTTTGATATATGGTACACTTTCTACCACGGAAGCCACCAGGTCACATTAGCAGCAGACTTTTTAAAAATTAGTCAAAACTATGTAAACCAGCGAAGGATTGTAATGTGAAGACTAATAGTTACACATATAATTGAAATTTTAGAATGTGGGGGGAGGGGCATGACTTTTTTTGGACATAAATTCAAACAACATAATGCTTTTCTTACCACCAAGTAGTATTAGGCAGTCTACTCACCTTCATATTTCCTTTGTACACAAACACAGAAAAAGCTGAGAGAAGGACAGAGAAGGGGAGACACAGAAAAGAAAGGTCTTGGCAAGCTTCAAGTCCAGGGCTGTAGCCAGGGAAACGTTTAAGCTGATTTTACATCTCTCCTTTTCCGAAGAAAAGATTAGTTTGAGACATGTAATTTCCTGCAAACTGGCGAATTTTTAATGAGCGTGAATCACAATATAACCTAAAAACAGCATATTGACTTTCAGTACAAATATTTAAAAACATTCTGGAAAAATATTATTTCTTGATTATTTTCTAAAACAAATAAGTGAATTAAATGAGTAACTACATCATAATCTGACTGCCTATGATTATTCATCTATATTATTATCACGGGGGCGGCATAGCTCAGGAGGTAGGGGAGTCGTCTAGTAATTGGAAGACTGGTAAATCAGTCCCTGCAGAAAGTGTGTCAAAGTGTCTTTGAGCAAAATCCCGAAGCCCTAACTGTTGATGTCCTGAGATGGAATGATGACCTTTCTAGGATCTTTGCCCGCCTCTCGCCCAATGAGCACTAGGATAGGAATTCCCCCCATTCAACGCAACCTATAGGAGCAATGAGCAGCTACAGCGCCCGGGGACCAAACTGCAGTTCTTTTTCCTATTGCATTGCTCAGGGGTACAGGCAAGAAATTAACTCCAACATGCATATCTTTTTGCTATAATGCAAGCACTTGGAGGAAACCAATGCAGACACAGAGAGAACTCCGCACGGAAAGGACCTGGGATTGCCTGGGGCTTGAATCCATGACCTTGTTACTGGAACCAACAAAGCTAACCACTGGGCCAGCATGCCATTACTCACTGCTGATAGGCTGTCATTTTTTATTTATTTATTTCTTATCCCTCCATGATCAGATGTGACAGAAAAAGCATCACTGAGGAATAAGTTGTAATTGACTTAAATAAGTTTTATTTGGTGGGTCAGCATGATCATAGGGCCTACAGAGATTTCTGCCTCAGCTATGCTCTAATATTAGCCCTAATATACATGTTAGCAGGGAGATTTATAATGATGTCAGAAAGCTTTGATTCACAAAATAAAATCATATTCATATGCACACAAACACATACATAATGCAAAACATCAGCCTGAGAGGGAAAACGTTACCAAAGTCCAGACCTTGGCGACCTCAGAGCTGGCTACGGGGTAGTTCAAGCCTAAGCCAGATAGCATAAAAATGAGACTCTAGAGGCAGTAGACATAACTGCTTAAGTATCTCTGAGCATGCACAATGCACAACAGAAAGATAAAATTTACAATTGCACACTCAGGTACTCATCGTCATAAAATCCTCCTGGCTGGAAGGCCTTCCAGAGGCGTAGTATACAGTATGAGCAGATAGAGAAACTGCGTGGCTTGTCACCTACCTGCCACAAGACCTTTGGTGCTTCGAAGTAAATAATCTAGTGGTGTTAAAGAATGCCAGAGGAAAATGTTATTGTTCAGATCTGGGTCAAATAGCAGATGTAGGCTTTTGCCACACAGGATAACGCTGAATGCCAGAAACAATAAATAATCACTGGGAAGTAATTTTAAAAATATGTTAGTAAACTTTTTTTAAGTTGTCCATATGTGGTGTCATATAAATCTAGTACTCTGAGAAAACATTGTATAAATATTATTTCACTTATGGTCTGTTTCTGATTACTGTCTAACCAAGTTATTGACACAGAGAGACTTTGTTGTCATTGTAGGTATACAACAAAACTTTGGAACAGAGAACAGCCACAACAGAACAACAACATAGATATGAGGTAGTGTCTTTAAATCAAACTAGGCACTTGGATAAGGCAAGTAAAGGGTGACAGTAAAGACAGTGCAGTATGAAGAGGTATACAACAAATTAAAAGTAGTTTCTTCTATCTTTATATGATACATAACATGCTCTTATACATGGCAAAGGCCTCAATCTTCAACAGCTACTGGAGGTTGTGGGGTGATCAGGCTACAGCTCTGGGGAAGAAGCTGTTCTTCAGTCTTTTAGTTTGGGCTACAGCAGCCCTATGTGTCTTTGCTGATGGCAAGGGGACAAACAGACTGTGACCTGGGTGGTTTGGGTCCCTACTGATGCTGAGCGGGGCTAACCCTGTTAATGCCAGATCTCATTGGATCCCAGAAGCTGAGTGGGGTTGGGCCTAGTTAGTACTAGGATTGGAGACCACCCTGGACTTCCAGGTGCTGTATGTGAAAACAGAGGAAAAAAAGGTAGAGTCACTGGTTCAGTCCCTGACTCCTCCAGGAGACATATTGAAGTGTCCTTGACCATGACACTAAACCCCAAATTCTTCCCAGGGCTCTGCAACTGCTCACTACTCCTATATAGTAGTCTGGGTAAGATGCAAATGGCTTGACTTGAAAATTTTCATTTTAAGAATAGAATGACCCAATAGAGTGGCTTTCCCTATCTCTTTTATGTAGACAGCTAGCATACACTGTATCTAGGGTTAGGAGCAGTTCTCACAGTCTGCTCTGCTATTTTTACCACCCAGGCCAAGTCCGTCCAGTTTGTACAGTAGCGGAGAATATGTTGTATGTTGCTCCTGTAAATTCTACTAAATTACATTTTGAAAAACAAATGTTGAAATGTGATCTTTTTCAAAGTTTAGTAATATTTGAAATTATCCAAAACAAATGTGAGCAAGTCTGCTTAGAAGAGTTGGAGTTACAAATTACTCACTAAATATTAACTATAATGTCCATTATGATCTATATTAAAAAAATCAAAAATATATTAACAGGTCCCTAATACAACTTTCCCTTTTTGGACAATTGTAGCAAGTACAAAATTAAAGTGCAGCAAACAGTACAAGTTCTGATCTTTGCTGAAAAAATTACAAGATCTGGAAGATCTTTGTTTGAGGACAGAGAAGACAAGTGCTGCTGAAAATGCACCTGGTGCAAGTCTCCCCTATGTGAGGTTAAGTGTTTGGGGCATAATGGCTTGCTTCAAAAGAACATGAAGAAACTCAAGATGCTCAGGCTGTCCACGTCTCCCGCTTGGGACAAAGATGTCTTAAGTATGGACGTGAAGCACTCAGGGGTGTCGCAAGTCACTTTGAATAAAAGTGTTTGCCGAATGGTACGACACTACCCATGTCGGGGGGCGAACAGCCTTTGGATGTTAAGCCAGGCCTACACTCTCATCTGTTCATCTCCATCTCCCACCGCTGTCATTAGATCAAATCTGGCCCTCACTGTTTAAGTGCGCTCCACCTCCCATCTCTTTGGTGACACACTGAATAAACCATGAGTACCCCTACTTAAAAAGAAGCTCTCCGTCCGTAGCTTTCCACTTGTTGCATCTTTCATAGAACATCATGTCCGTATAGACTTCAGCAGGGTATGGGGCTGGGAAATGAGGAGATGATCTAATGGACTGAGGAGATGATGCTCTCTAAGTTTTGGAAGCATTTGTCATGCAAGTTGGGAGAATTGATTATTTATTTATGGGACATGTGGCTTCTGAAATGTAGCTAATGACCTAGGGGAGTGTTGATGCAGGCGGGGCACAAGGAGTAATCTGAGTTTGAGGAAAAAGAAAGTTAAGAAGTTTGGTTAAAAAAAATGATGTCAAGTTTAACTTGCTGAAATGAGATGGTTTAACAGTTTTTGGTGGAGGCCTTACTGGAAAAGCAGTTCAGATATGAATGTCAACAACTCCATTGCAGTGCCCATTGCAATGTCATTGCTAAGTAGATAGATTTCTTTTGTCCGAAGTTACGAAATTAATTGCCACTGCTTGTATATATATTTTTTAAAAATCTCTCCAAAGTTTATCCAAACAGAATACATGTTTCCCTTCATACATACTTAAATATAAACGTACATAGATTCATTCCTCTATACAGCTTGACACGGTACTACCATATACTGCAAACAAATATACATGCTTTTTAAAAAGTGAAAACATAAGAAGAAATAAACTTTTATTTATTTATTTTTCATTGTACATACACATGACAAAATTTGTTCACTGCGCTCAACCCATCCTATGGTATAGGAATAGTAAGCAGCTCCAGTGCCCGAGGACAAACTCCAGTTTTTTTTTTTTTATTGCCGTATTCAGGAACACAGGTATGAACCCTAATAGGCATGTCTTTTGATGGTGGTTGCACATCTGAGTACCCAGAGGAAACCCAAGCGGACACGGGGAGAACATACATATTCCACACAGCAAGGACCCGGGATGATCGGGGGTTCAAACCCAGGACCTTCTTGCCATGAGGCAACAGTGCTAACCACAGGCCCACCATGCTCGAATCAACCACCATACTTTTTTTTAAACTTGAAGTAGTAGAATTTCCTTCGTTAATGAATTATTTATTCATACATATCTGACTGTAACTGTAGCCAATAATGTTGAAAGTTTGAGCTCTTGGCCATCTTGATGGTCGAAGGGCTCGGCTATTACTCTAATCTCATTTTGACTGGCTCTAGCTGAAGTCCAAAACACATCTGAGGGTGCTTGATGTCCTGATTATTGCCCCCAAACAAAGGAATGTACTTAAAGTGCCATTAGCGTTTGGTCTTTAATCTGTACATACTTTCCTCGTCTGTCATACATTCTTTACAACTGCTGGCAATCTTTTCCAACCTGCTCAGGCAGTGTTAGACTGGAAAGTGCTATATATGAACAAGTCCATTTACCATTGACCCTTTATTGTTGAAGCACACTGCAAAAACTTTCACTCAGCGATACTTTGCATGGCTCAGGAGGTACAGCGGGTTGTCCAGGAACAATTTGATCCTTGGCTTACAGAAGTATCCTTGAGCAAGACACCCAACCACTAACTTCTCCCCGGGTGCTGCAGCCACCCATTGCTCTTAAACAATAGGATGGTTAAATAAAGAGGACAAATTTTATTGTAGGAATAAAATGACAGGGTAAAGTGACTTTACCGTCCTTTCCAGTGTTGCTATGGTATATTTTACAAGTCTTACATAAAATATATACATATATACAAGAACCTCATGCATTAAACAAATATGAGAAGCCTTTGAGAAGATAACCTCACATTATCTCTCAAATATTGTAAAGCAGACCTGAAAAGGTGTACTATTAAGAAAACATGGCATCGTCCATCTTCAGAGTATACACATACTCTATATTATATTGGGTAATGAAATTGGATCCCGTAGTCATGTAAGCACATGGGTGACCCAACCAACCAAGGCACATTCTCTTGCAAGGTTTTGAATTTGACTTTGACTCAAACGGGGTACAAGGGGCTAAGGTTGTTGGTTTCAGCTCCAGTTTCTCTTTACCTGTTGTGGTTGGTTTTTAGTTTGGTCTATTTCTTTCTGTGTCATGTTTGATTTTCATTTATATGAATTATATAAAGTTATATGAATAAACTGTTCTTACTTTGCATTAAAGTGTCCTTTTTCCATGCACATAAACCCTGACTAGTCCTGATGAGCAGGTTTGTAACCTTACATGGCAACGTATGCCAACAGTATGTGTGAAAGGGTGAATGCGAGGCTTTGACTGTAAAGTGTTTTGACCAATGGGAAATGGTGCTGTCTAAAAGCAGTCCATCAATCACAATCTGTACTACATCTTTTTTTTTTCTCTTGACCATATAACGTTTCTATTACTCCCATTAAATTTAGACGTGGGTCATCTTGACTTATCTTTAACTCTGCATAACATTAGCGCATTATTTTCATGAATACATTTAAAAAAAATAAGTGTTAAGTTTTAATTTACTTACTGAAATTACTTAAAATGAAGTTAAAAGTACTAGAAATTAAAACTTGACATTAACTTTTGTAATGACCTAGTCCAT
>OMLC01035620.1:0-16867 GCA_900302585.1 Regalecus glesne
AACAATTTGCTGCTCTAACAGCCTCAACTCTTCTTGGAAGGCTTTCAACTTGATTGTGGAACATGGCTGCGGGGATCCACTCCTATTAGGCTATGTAAGTATCAGTGAGGATGGGTACTGATGTTGGTTGAAAAGCCCTGGCTCACGGTCAATGTTCCAATTCATCCCAAAGGTGTTGATGGGATTGAGGTCATGGCTCTGTGCAGGCCAGTCAAGCTCTTCCATATCAAACTCATTAAACCTTTTGTTAATGGACCTTGCTTTTTGTATGGGGGCACTGTCTACCTAGAACAGGAAAAGGCCTTCCCCAAACTGTTGCCACAAAGGTGGAAGCATATGATTCTATAGAATGTCTTGCATACAATAGTATTACAATTTCTCTTCACTAGAACTAACAGACATAGCCCTAACCACAAACAACAGCTTCAGACTATTATTCTTCTTCAGCTAAACTTTATAGCTGGCACTATGCTTGCACTAAACGTTGGGGCAGACAGCATTATCTTGGCATCCACCATGTAAAATAAGAGTAAAAAATAACATAAATAAAACGTTAATTATACATGACACTGGAAGAAACAGACCAAGCTAAAACCAACCACAAATTTATGTAAAGGCTTGTTTAAAAAGGTAGGTCTTTAGAAGCTGCTTAAAACAGTCCAAAGATTCTACAGATCTAATGGATTGGGGAATATAATTAAAGAGATTTGGGGCTAAAACTGCAAAGGCACGGTCACCCTTTACTTTCCAGCTGGACCGAGAAATGGATAAAAGACAGAAATCTGAGCTGATGGTCAGGGTGGTCAGCATATGGAATGAGGAGTGAGAAGATCAGAAATATAACTGGGGGCAAGGTCATGAAGTGCTTTAAATGTAATCAACAAGATCTTGTAGGTTCTGAAATTTACAGGGAGCCAATGGAGTGATAAAACAATGGGGGTAATGTGGGACCTACGGCTAGTTCTGGTGAGTAATCTAGCAGCTGCATTCTGAACCAGCTGTAAATGATTTACGGCAGCTTGATTGAGGCAGGAGTAGAGGGAGTTACAGTAATCTAGATGGGAGAAGATCAAAGTGTGAATTAGCATTTCCACATCCTTAAACGACAAAATGTATTTGATTTTTAGCAATATTTCTTAACCGAAGGAAACAGGATTGGACATTCTTAGTAACATGATGATCAAAAGACAATTTTTGGTCAAAGATGACATCATGATTTTTTGCAGAAGGCTTGATGTTTGAATGAAGCAGAGCAATAAACTGATCAACTGCAGTGGCAAAGTTCCCAGAACCAATTAAAGAAACTTCAGTTTTGTCAAGGTTTAGATAGGGGAAATTAAGGGACAATCCAGTCTTTGATAGCAACTAAACAATCATGGAGGGAGGACATGTGATTCAGGTTATTGGGTTTGGCAGAAAAATAGATCCGAGTATCATCAGTATAACAATGGTATGACATGTCTTGAAAGCGACTAAACAAATGGTCCAGAGGTACCATATATAATGAGTGTAGCCTATCATTTTCAGACTGAGCTGTTGTTGCTAGACTTTTCTACTTCACAATAACTGTATTCGCAGTTGACCGGCGCAGTTCTGGCAGGACAGAAATTTGACTTGGTGGAAAGGTTGCATCCTATGATACTGGCATGCTTCAAGTCATTGAGCTCTTCACTATGACCCATTGTACTTGTTAAAATGTTTGTCTCTAAAGAATTAGGTAGCAACCAACAAAGGATGTGGCCAAAATCCACTCATTAGAAGGGATTTCTACTTACTTTTGGCTATATATTGTATAAATAACCATATCTGGTTCACAGGTAAGTCTAGGAAATTGTTTTGTATAAGATGACTTCTTTCAATGTATATATTTACTCATCAGAGAGAGAGAAAAACTAATTCCTCTTGAAATATCTGAATGAATTTCCTCCTAAATAATACTGAGTGTAGAGTCTGACCCAAAGTGTGCAAACTAAAATAAACATTTTCCCAATCTAAGGAAGATGCTGACCTCGTCGTCTCTTTGGAAAGTCTTTCCTAAGCACACCAGATTTCCGACTGTGAAACTCAGGACCCCTGAAGTCATCTCTTATGTTGTCCACTGGCTCAGGCCTCACCAATACAGTACCTATTTAGATGAAGCATGACAATTAAATCAGGATTCCTTCAGTAACAATAACTTCATTTTAGAGAAATTTAAGATCTACCTTTTGGTAATCGTGTTACATCAAGATGACCATTTGAATTGATGGGTACATCATAATCACCATCACTTTCATTTGAGTCTCCGGACTCATCCAGCCCAGAGTGCTTTATAACTATAGAAGGTTTCCTGTAATATAAGAGAAATAGGACCACATTTGAATGGACCCATTTACAATGGGCATCCTCCTCTAGTTTTTTGAAATTATTATCAAATATAACTCACCTCTTTGAGCCTGAATATTTTGTAATATCCGTGGCGATTCTTATCTGTGAAATGAGAGAATGGATCAACTTTTTGTGAGAAATTTGTTAGTTGAGCACCGATTGCTAGCACCTATTTTACCCAAGAGAATGGGACATCTAGCCAAGAAACACAAATACTCAACAAGTAAAATGTTTTATAAATGTTTGCCAGTGAAGATTTGTTGTCTCAAAAGCTCAATAAATGAGCTACTTTTGACTGATCACTGGGGATGAACTATTGATGCTATATCATTGTAAATGGACTTTTGCTTATATAGCACTTTTTTATAGTCTAACAACCACTCAAAGCACTTTACAATGAATGCCTCACATTTACTGAGCTACGCGTCAGGATACGAATGCACAATGCCTGAGTCCCAGGCATGCACTCTACCCATTGAGCCACCGCAGCATCTGTTTGTAAAGGTCTCATCAAGAATTTGGTTTGTCATATCTACTTGCAAGTCAAAACAACTTAATTTCTTTGATTTCACTTCTAAATTCTGGTGCTATAATTGATGTAAACAAATTATGGATATTCATTGATTACGTGTTGTCTTAAATGCATCAGTGATAGAAAATATAAAAAAAGGATATCATGATAACAAATAAATCTTAAAGCTGTAAATAAATAAAAAAACTAGAAGGGTGAAAAGGAAATAAACACACCAAAGGAGGAAATATGTGAACTCTGGTGTCAAGATTAATTTAAATATTTAAAAAACCAAAATACATTATATATCACTTGTGTCATAAGGAGATAAAAATTACATAGTCTCCCACCTGCAGCCTTCATATTATCATATTATTCCTCACTAAATTCCTTAAATAGCAATTAGCTTATTTGCAATGACAATGCATAAATAATGAAGCTACCAGGCTAATTTTCATCTGTTGTCCCAAGCAATTAGGGGTACAGTATCTTGCTCAAGGACATTTCAACACACTTTCTGAAGGAACTGGGTCTCAAACCACCAATCATCCTGTTACTATATGACAACCCTATATATGTTGCCCCTAGATCCTTTGATGCTATTGGTATAAGTATTCTTTCTAATAACTCACTCTTTCATTGTTTTATCCAATTTTAAGCAAGCAATAACTCATTCACTTATAAAGAAACCTAGCCTTGATCCTCTGACACTTAACAACTACAGACCGGTTTCAAAATCACCCCAAGAACTTGAGAAAAACTCATTTCAACACAACTGATAGATTTGATTAAAATATCATTTCTGAAAATTTCAAAATCGGTTCAGACCCTGTAATACCACAGAGATAGCCCTTCTCAAAATGACTGATGAGCTTATTTTAGCAACTGAAACTGGCAAATATTCTGTTGTGGTCCTTGACCTCAGTGCCACCTTTGATACAGTAAATCATTCCATCTCAAAAGGGATAGGCATCTCAAATGGCGCACTATAGAGGTTCCATTCACCTATCTCTCATTGGTCATTTACTGTAGCTCTTTGCTTACATTACCCAAGGTGTCACTCAAGAGTTCAATGCTTGGCCCATTATTCTTCACACAGTATTTGCTGCTACTTGGATAAGTCTTCAGTAAACACAATGTATCTATCTTAAGATTTATATGCAGATGATGCAATAATGCCTTTTAACCCTAGCAATCCAAAAAGTGTAGAAATTCTGAAAGACTGTTGTACAGACATCAAATGTTGCATGTTGAAGAGCTATACCCTATTAAGTTACAGTAAATCTGAGATAACTGCTCTTTGGTTCAACTATTGCCAGTAAAAGTACCCATGTCTTGCTTTATAGTTTGGCCAACAAGCCTGCTGCCAGAAACATAGGACTTGTTTTTGACATTGACGATAATTTCAACTTTCAAGTCAATAACTCAACAAGTCCTACTTTTAATAGTTGTGTTAAACTTTGAAAATTAGGCACTTTATCTTGTGTTGAACTTGAAAAAGTGATCCATACTTTTATTGCCTAAAGATTAGATTGCTGTAATTTCCTGTATCCTACCCTCAGTCAAAACTCCATCTGCCACCTTCAGCTTGTTAAGAGGGCTGCTGCAACTATGCTTTTAATCAAGTAAAAAAATAGAAAGATGATTCTGCTCCAATTCTTCTCTTTGAACTGGTTACATGTTGGTTTTAGTTTGTGATTATTTTGACTATTTCCAATGCATAGCAGATGCGTGAGCTAGTACACACACCCTAAGCAACGCACAGCCTGAGACTCTCAGACAGGGCCCTCTTATTGAGAGTGATATCAACCGTAGAGATGTCTGCCTTCTCTTGATTACAATGGAACTAGATGGCACTTGGGTTATGTTGCTCAAAATGGCAAAGTTGTTTTTTTATATTGCAACATTTTTAAGAAACTCAACACCAATATCACATGCCAGAAATCCTGAACTGATTACTCAAGATAATGCAGACATCGTTGCGAGTAGTTCTATGGAGGTGTAGTTCAGTCTAAGAAAATAGTTCCTACATGAACTGCTCACAACAAGTATATGAATTATATTGAGTAACCATTTCATGATTTCTGGAAAGAAACAGCTGGGGGTTTTTTAGTTGATTTTTTTTCAAAAGTATTTTTTGCCGCTTTGAGCAACACAAGCCGAGAATTATCCAGTTCCGTTGTCTTGGTTCATGCTCAATAATCCATGTAAAGGAATCACATAGAGTGAATTGTTTCAATTGGATTAAAAAGATTATTCAGAAACGTTTCATCACTCAAACAAGTGACATCTTCAGTCTGAGCTGACTGCAGCATCCCTATCATTATAAACAATAAAATTGCAACAAAGGCTGTTTTTATGTGCAAAATTAGTCATTGACTGCCTATTCAGTGGTAGTGAGTACTAACAGGGCCTGTTTAATGTGGGATTTCTCCCCTTCCCCAGCTGCTGAGTCATTGGGAACTCAGCAGACTAAAGATGTCACCTGGTTGAGTGATAAACCGTTTCTGAATAATCTTCTTATCCAGTTGAATTGATTAGAAAATTTTATGACTCCTTTACATGGATTATTAAGCATGAATTAAGACATCATTTCCGATGAATTTCAATGCAGCTTTTGTCAAAAGCACAGTGCTGAAACTGCATTACTAAGAAAATCCAATGATATTCTTAGGGATCCTGATGAAGATAAATACTCTACTCTTACTGTGTTAGATTTAACTGCCACCTTCGATACCATTGATCACGCCATCTTACTTATTGGGTTGGAGAACTGGGCTGACATCTGCAAAAATGCCATTGATTGGAATTTCAAAGGTAATGTGTACTATTCACTGAGGATTGTGGAACAGTGGCAATCACATAATTAAAGATGGCAAATGTACTCTTAGGCCCCCTCCCTCGCTAAAGGGATGTCCATTACTTCTTCACATAGATGGCCTCTTTGACACCCCATTCAAGCCAGCGTTCCTCCCTATCAAGGATGTGCACATCCTTATCCTTGAAAGAGTGGCCACAGGCCTGTAGATGGGTGTGGACTGCAGAGTCCTGGCCTAAAGCATTAGATCTTCCCTGTTGTGCCATCCTCTTGGCCAGTATGTTTGTTTTCCTCAATGTTTAAGTCATGGCGATCTTCCAAGCACTTAACAGCATATACTATATTGCTCTGTTTGTGCCTGGGGACCCGATCCTTGGAGTGGATAAATGTTAAGTACACTGTATTTTAGGGTTTGAAAGCAACTTGAGACACAATGTTTGGAAAATAAAAATCTCAAATGTTTTGAAACTCCTGCCACATACAGTATCACCACTGGTTTACACTCAGGCAGCTGCTGTTCTTCTTCTCTCTTTGATTAGCTGGTGTACTGCTTGGTTGTCTTTCTGACAAGGAAGCCCAATTAGAACCAATTGCATTTTCCCAGTCTAAGAGGGCTAACTTGTAAGGTACCCCAGTGGCCCACTTTGTAGAGCACATACCACATAAAGTTGAGTCCTTATCCCAATGATCTAGGTTAGAATCGAATCCAGGCACTTTGCTGCATCTCATATTCCCTCTGTCTCCCCTATCTATCCCGTCACTCTGTCACCTATCTTATTAACTAAAGGTGAAAAATGTCCCAAATAAGACTAACTTGCCATTTTGTGTATCTTCTCTGGTGAACATGATGTGGTAGTCCATCGAATTCACATGGTTGGTGCAATCTAGTACATCCTGAGATTTAATTTCAAGTGTTTTCTACAAAACTGAAACATGGCTAAGTGATGTCCCTGGATAGGATGTTAGAGCAGTCTTTCCCACTTCAAGCATATGCAAGTTGGTCACTATAGGTCAAACTGGAGACCCATAAAACATCAATGAAATTTGCCTATAATTATGTTTCTGATCTTCTCACTCCTCATTCAAATTCCTGACCACTCCAATTCTCAAACTTCAGTCTTTTATCCATCCCCCACTCTAACGCCAAAACGAAAGGTAACTGCACTTTAGCGGTTTTAGCCTCAAATTGCTGGAATAATCTTCCCTAATCATTCGATCTGCAGAATCTTTAGACTGTTAAAAGTGGCTTCTAAAGAATTATCTTTTTAGGCAAACTTTTTTATGGAGCTGTTATGTTGTAATTGGCTTTTACCTTGGCCTGTTTCTTTATGTCATGCTTCATTTCAAATTTATGTATTAAAAGGACTATGCAGCTTTTGTGGCTGCATAAATAAGATAAAAGAAGTCATGTAATTTTAAAGCACCCAAAAAAAAGTGAAATGTGAAAAAATGAGACGAAATTGAAGAGGAAATTGTGTAATTGTCAAAGCACCCGTAGAGGGTGAAATACACCCCTAACTGCACTAAGCAGTTAGTATTGGTGTCTACCGCGAGACGAGGCAGATACCAGTTGCAAGTGATGCGTAACTCATGGTACCATCAGCAGCCATGATGCATTATTTTTTAATTTGTCCGTTGATACAGAGTGAGTCTTGGAAAAATAAGAGACATACATAAATAGAAACAGATGAAAAAAGGAAGGGTAGTTAAAAGATAATTAAAATAGTTGTAATTGCCATTAAATTGAGTTCTCTTTCAAATAAAACATCCCAAGATATAAGTGGAAAGTGTTGTAGACTAGAAAAGAGTTCATTAATAACCTTTTTTACATGAACATAGCTTAACCATGTAATGTGAGATACTACTTCAGTACACTTCAACAAAATATTATTGGAAGCACAACAGATAATTCTACATAAACATTTAATATCGAGGATTTCATATTATAGACACTATACTTGGCCATCTCTGTAATAAACTGGCAACATTTTGGATAGGTATTTTTTTTCTCTCCTGTGGTATTGATAAAACATCTAGACAATGATACACATGGTCACACTGGTAAATAAGTAACAAAGCTGATGCCAAGCTAAATACATCCTAACAAACTGATTACAAACTAGAATTAAATTCATTTGAGAGAAAGTAATGATTGAGAGAGGTCAGTGTTCTCCTAAGTGTAATCAGCAAAGAATGAGTTATAGTGGTTATGTTTACACTAAAGCATGCCATTAGCATGAACAGTAATGGTAAGAACAAGTACCACAGAATGGCAATTTCAATTATTACCTGGCTGCCAATTCGTCCTGCTGGTTTTGTCATAACACAATCATTGTTTGTCCGACCTAAAATGAAATTAAATAATTAATTCTTTTCAAAAACACTTTTAAAATATACAATGACAAGACTTTGATAACTTAGCATTAGATCAATCAATCATAAGCTGTACTCTTACCTTCAGAAGTTAAAGTGCAATTGCCATCTTCAATTGAAGAACGAGCCAAGTACTCATGGAGTTTGGTAACCAATACATTCAACTTGCTAGTAGTAGTGGTGCTAGAGCCAAAATGATAAAGTAGATCAAGATGATAGGTTACCTCACAATCCATAACAAAGTTGTCTAAATAGTACTTACTAAAATAGAGGTTTATTATTTCTATAACAACAGCAGCCAGCTTTGTTTCACAAGTCCATAGTTTGACACTCATTTATTGGTTCCCTGCACTATGAAAAAATATCAGGTGCTCCAAATAAAACAAATAACTACTAAATGTGAAGCTGCAACTAGCTGAATAATTAGACTGACAAACTGGGATAATTAAAGAATTGTGTTACTACCAAGATAATTTTACACATTCAGTTCTTTTCTCAATCCAACTTCAATTAGATCTCCAATCTTTGAGCAGCACAACAGTTAACCAGTTTTCAATACAAAATAAAAACCTTAAATAGAGACTGGAAAAGTTCCTGCATTGCTGTAGTTAAAGCACTGTTAAGGGGCTTTTTTAACTTTGACTTATGGACTTTAATGGATTTTCATATAAAATCTAACCTCAAACTTATAGATGCACAAAGTCAATTGTGAGGTCCTTTTAATGAAGCACTTTAAAAAAATAAGAATAACAATATTATAATTTATTAGGGCGACAATGACTCAGAGATGAAGTATGCACTTCAGGAACTGGTGAGCCAGGGGCCACAGGCTCAACCCCATTGCGTGGCATCTAGAGGGGCCTCCACCCTTAATCCACCACACCTGCCCTCAAATGGAATGATGACCATTACGGGGTGTTTCTCCACTTTCCACCCAATGAGCACCGCTACAGCCTCTAGCAGATTTGAGAGCCAACTTTTGATGAGCAATTGATGATGAATGAATAAGAATTTTATGTGCGTACACACACACACACACGCACACAAACACACACACACCCTTCCTAGCAACCTGTGGTGGGTTTGAACCAGCAGCCTCTGGCTCATCATTTCCCTAAGCATGCACTCTACCACAGAGCTACTGCAGCCCCTAATAATAATAATCTGCAAAGTATACCTGAATGCACCTCAAACTTTGCAAATAGCAATAACATTAAAACAGTTTTTAATTAAGATTTTTTGTTTAGCTAATAAAACTAAATTAAATGGAAATTTCATTGATGGATTTGTACATATGCAATGAGTACGGATGAGTAGTCAATTAAAGCAATAATGTCCACACTGTATTAACAGAGAAATCTGAAATCTCCTATTCAGTCTTTCCACACAGCCCCTCTATATACCAGAATGGATTGCATGTATGCCCCTGTATTGTCATCCATATAATCCCCTGCTTTATTATTGTAAAATGCCCCTTTCTGATCATGAAATGGTCATGATGAGACACTTGGAAGATGGGGGAAGAGACAACATGGTTTCACTGCCACTCCAGAGAAATATAAATGACCAAAAACAAACTGCAGACATTTTTCATTAAATATACCTGCCACAGAGAGTCAGAAATAAAATTGGAATAAATGAATATTCCTTTCAGTTCCAATCATATTTATTCTATAGATAAGTCTGTAGGGGACTAGTCCACGCAAAAAAATATCTATTTCAGAAAACTGAAATACCAATACAACAGCATATACCAATACAACAACCAATACAACAGCATATGCTGAAGGATCATTGCAGGGTTCCTGTAGCCCATTTACCACAAATTGTGTATACTTTAAAAGTTTAACATTCCTCCTGACCATCTTCCATAGTTTACCATAATATTTACATATCACAGTGAGAAATTAGTCACCCTTATGTCTTGATGCATGCTCAATAATCCAGATAAGGGAATCACAAAAAAGAGGTGAATCGGTTTGACTGGAACTCAGAAGTTTATTCAAAAAACATTTCATCACTCAAACAGGCGACATCTTCAGACTGAAGACGTCATTTGAAGATGTTGAACCGATTCACCCCTTTTTTGTAAAACAAAGGATGGTTTCATATACAAGTTAACTATTGACTGCACATTCAGTGGTAATGAGTGCTATTCACAGAGAATTGGCGAATATTTGCGATCACAGCATTGTGCAATGATGACAGATGTACTCTTACAACCCCATACACATACAAATTTGTTCGAGGATGGTCGTTTTCTCTTAACATAGATGGCCTCTTTAACACCCCTTTCAAACCAGTGTCCCTCCCTATCAATGATGTGTACATCTTCATCTTTCAACTTTTTTGTGATATTTCATGTTATGCTATTCTTAGCATGTTGAAGAACTAGTGCATATATGAAATCAATTTTTGATTAATTATCGATTCAATACAGGATGCAGCATTTTATTTTTCAATACAAGATGAACCCGCAATATAAGAGATGGAATTTTCTCGACAGCTATTCATCTGATCAACTTAACACTTGGCAGGTGTTTGCTGAGGACAAAAGGAAGTGCAGTGTCCAATAGGAAACTGTTTGGATAAGCGGTTCTCAAGAAAACTCCAAGTGGTGAAGTTTTAAGCAATTTTAGATATAAATTCTGGTTATGCACCAGCTGATCAAGGAGAGGAGAGGGACAACACCTGCTGAGATGTGAACCAGTAGTCTTTCCATGTGTGGCAGAGGTGTCAGAGCAGTAGAGATGTATATTTTCTAAACACTACTTCTTGGTTGCTTTCAAACCCCTAAACAAGCTGTGCCATAAATTGGTCCACTGCAAGGATTTGGGTCCCCTGGCATAAACAGAGTACCATAAGTGGGAGAATTAATATGACTTGTAAATTGGGGAAACTAATCAGAGCCTGAAAAGTGGATAATGAAAAATTACAGACCTGGCGACCAGTTCCTTTTCACAATGAGCATTTACTTATTTATTTACTGCCACTGCATATCTCGCTGTCTAGATTCCATATGCCAAAAGATTTGCACTCTACACACGTACACACGTTTTAACATTCATGCAAATGTATGAGAACCACGACATAAAATTCCATCTAACCGTTAGTGTAACCCTGGTTTGTTGTAATACCTAGTAATAACTAGCACATGTAGAACGTTGTTTACATCCACACCCATGTCTAAACCTATGTTGAAAGCCTACACATCTTTCAATACAACAGTCTGGTGATGCCTCATGTCTGTATTCCACCTCTGCAATTCTCACAGAATAGTAAATTTCTTTAATCCTGTTGATGGTCATTTATTTGTTGTTACAAAATCTGATATATTTACATACTTAATGTTCATCAATATGCACCATCCCTATAAAGGATATTGTTATTACTATCAGCCTCATCTTAGAAGTTCTTCTGGTGCCTTATTTCAAAATTACATTTTACGCTTGAATTTCAACACAAAACTCTTGCAGAGGATTGCAGCTTCATTTTTTCATAAAATAAATCAGAATTTGTTTGACCATGACAGTGGAAAGTGGTAAATATTGACTATACTGCTTCTGCCATCATCAGCTATTCTTGATAGAGCGACAAAGAAAAGCTAGCTAGCTGTCCTATTTTTCACTATTGTTGTAATGCTTACCACGATGGCATCCTAAATCTCAGCTTAATTGGTTTTCCAACAATGAAAATGACACCATAATAAAGCACTGAGGATTTCACGAGGCTTACACGAAATGCATACAGGTACGTGTAGGTGCTGTTGGAAAGACTGAGCAGAATAATGCTGATCTCTGTCAATATAGCACACAGTTTGGACTAAATACTTTTAGTTTTAGACTCTATAATTCGTCAGTAGTCACTGCAGATACAGCTAAAATGTCCCTTTAATGCTAATGTAACAGATGGCATGTGAGACCTCCACTGGACGATTGAATGTATTGCAGGAAAAAGAGGCCTTACTCCCAAAAAAATCACAGGACTGAGAGGTTTGACCTCAGAGATTTCCTGACTCATACTTCAAAAAGCAACAAAGGAGTAGTGCAGGTACAACACCACAACGCATATATTGACAAGGACAGTGCACGTTTTTATGTGTGGGGGGGCAGTTCATGGGGATTCAAGCAACAAAAATACTTGGGGTATAGCCCCCAACAGTTTAGAGTACAAAAATATACAAGGTGGAATGGTGAGCTGCATCATGTACTCTACTTCCATCATTATTGCTCAGTAACACCCTGTTGATATCAATAAGTCATTTTGTGCTTCAATAAAGCCAATATCTTACACGCAGTAGGCCATGTGACGTCATCAGCCACTCGAACTGTGTGTTTAAACTCCAATTCAAGCAGAAGCAGAATTCTAATGGGGTTCTTTCAATTTGATACTTATTTTCATTTTACCAAATGGCTTTTAAATGTATGAAGTCATACTGAATGTCATGGGCTGAGGTAATCAGTGTTCAGAATCATTCTGTTCACATTAACGAGTTTCATTTCACTCACACTTTCAGAGAATATCGCTTTCAGTTTAGCTCGTTAAGAGTTGATAGCTTGTGTTTTTCATATTCGTGTACATAATTCAACCAAATACTGCCGGATAACCTACACCAACAAAGCTTAAAATGGTAGGTTTCTTTCATCTTCAACTTATGTTTGGTTAATTTAAATGTTCATAAGTTGTTAACACCGGAGCAATAGGTATCGTTTGCTAAGGCTAGCATTAGTTAGTCAATAGCCCCAGGTATGGCTGTTTAATTAGCACTTTATTTACCTGGGCATTTCTGCAGACATCTCCGGAGCACAGCCGTAGATTCGGGTGAGTAAATACACCCGAACTCTGAAGCTTCAAGCAAATATACAATTGTTCGGTAGCTTCCAACTGTACATCACCAATATAATTTCATGAAAAATGGCGCTGAAACAACCACAGTCGAGGAGAATACATTTCTAAAAGACTACAAAAGACAGGCGTCTAGGGAAGGTTTGTAGTACTATGGGAGTGGGGGTGGTTTGTGCAATGCGCATGCGAGAAACGTCCACTAAGCAGGAAATTAACGTTTATAAATCTGTAGCTCTGATTACTTTCTACAACTCTTATCAAGCCAGATATCAAAGTTAATTAAATTGCAGATAGAGCTTGCCAAGACGCCCCAAACTATAAAGTTTAAGTTTTTTCCCTTCTTCCTCTTCCGCTTCTTCTTCTGCTTCTTCTCCTCCGTCTACTTCTTCTATTTCTACTTCGTCCTCTTCCTCTGACCTCTTTACATGCTATGAGATGGTTGTTAGCGACACCATGTGTCTAAAACAGGTACTGCAGTCCTTAAAAGACAAATAAGAACAAAAACAGGTATCGTGAGTTCGATTCCACCACTGGATGTTAAGAGGGGCTTCCGGTCTTATTCTCTTATGCTCCATATATGAATGTGTCCACTCCCACAACCACAATTTTCCCTGTGGGACTAATTAAGGAATATCTTAACATGGGGACTAATCATGACATGATAATAACTAATCTTTATACCACCCTCTGTGGCTAAGTGTGTAATGTGTGTCCTCGCGTTGACCAACAGCTCAACTTGATGATACCGATCAATCCGTGCCCTTACTGGGCAATTAATTTGCTACTGGCTTGATTCAAACAGATATTGGGGAAATTATACATGATACATCTTAACTCTGACACTTGGCATACACAAAACCAGGCCGATCCAAAAGGTATCTTTCGAAGATGTACCGATTCAACCTATTTAGATTTTTTATTTACTGCCTGGATTATTGAGTTTAAAAAGACGTTTTTATCCATTATGGCATTGCTTTACCTTAATCTGTGTGTGAGCACCCTAATTTACACTCCTGTCACATTCTTGACTGAGGTGAAGATGATATTTGGCTGCATATTGAAGCATACCCCTGTTTTTAAACCTACATTCAGATGACCCGATTCAACCTATTTGGATGTCTTTGACTACTTGGATTTTTGATTTTGAAAGCAATCTTTTGAGGAGTTGGCTATGTGAAAAAAAGCCCATATTTGGCCCATGTATTGTTCAAGTCTGGCACTTACTATCACCATCTGTTGAATTCAAGAACCTTGTTGTCATTGTGGAAACACAGCAAAATTACAAATGTGTCAGCCTTAAATGGAGCAAACAGAGACTAAAAAGACAGCAGATAGATTAGAAATTTAAAATGTCAGCAATGACAAAGTGCATAGTCTCGACACCAAATGCAAAATATAAGCTATATAAACGACAGTTAGTGATAAAATTCTGTGCAAACACATCAGCAAAAATCCAGTAAGGGACAGATGACGGTTTTTTTAAGTGCTATGTGAGTATAAATATAGAAAATGTTTCATATAACCAATCATGGTAGCTATTTTTCTGTGAAATAGACTTCCCTGTGTTTGTGTGAAGATTGATCTGAAGCACCAGCCTGATGGGAGGAGTCACAGCAAGGTATCCAGGATGTGTAATGTCTTCAATCATGTCCTTCACCCTCATTACTCAGCGAATGCTGAGAAGTTGTTCTAGTGATAGCAGCTCAATCCCATGACTGATCTTTATGCCATGTGCTGATTTCCCTTACCTCATCTCTTCCACAGTTTTGAGCATGTTCAGCTCCAGACGGATGTGGCCACCCCAGTGGGCCAGCTGTTCAACCTCCCATCTATATGCAGACTTGTCACCATCCCGGAGGACTCCGATGACGGTTGTGTCATCCACAATCTTCAGAAGCTCAACAGATGGATCTCCTGAGGTGTAATCATGTGGAGAAGAGTAGAGTGGAGAGCACGCATCCCTGGAGGGTGCCAGTGCTGATCGACCGGGCGCTGGATGTGGTTTACCCCAGCCTAAAGAGCACATGACCATGGTTACTGTCAGCGAAGCTAGTTTGACTACTTTCCATGAGAAAGTAACTATCACGAGAAAGTTATGATCGATAAACATTTCGCTCAGATGAGCTGATTCAATTTTTTTTTGGCTAACAATGTAATTCATGGCTATCTTTCTCATGTTCTTTTATGTGTACATTCATGCAACTGCATCTGAGTTGACTTGATGCATGCTCAATAATCCAGGTGAGGAAATCACAAAAAAAGGTGAATCAGATCATCTGGACCCAATCTTATATTGAGAGAAACATCTCATTACTCATACAGGAGACATCTTCAGTCTGAGCTGACTGCAGGCATCCCCACCCTTATAGACTGTACAAGTGCATAACGACCAAAGCCAAGGATGCTCCATATGCAAATTGGCCATTGGAGTTTCAATAGTAATGAGTACTATTCACAGAGGGCTGGGGAATAGTAGCAATCAACCCCCACCCCTCCGGTTCAAGGATGGTCATTGCCCCTCCACATAGATGGCTTCTCTGACTCCCCATCCAAACCTGCATTCCTCCCTATCAAGGGTGTGCACATCCTCATCCTTGAAAGGGTGGCCACTAGCCCAGAGATGGTTGTAGACTGCAGAGTCCAGGGCAGGATGAAAATGTGCACATCCTTGTGGAATGCTGACCTTCACCACATTTTTAACGCTTCTATACTTTTCTACCGCTCACCCAAACCTTTGACTATTATGCTGTGTCATCAGTTCAGGAATGTGAGGTCTGACAAAGCAAGGCTTTCGTACGAGTCAGCTCACACACAAAAGCTACCAGTAGATTTCAGCATCTTACTTCTCATCCTTCTTCATCCTCCTTTTAACACTTATTAGGAAAATAATCACCCTTGAACTCATCTAAACCCGTGTCCTGTGAAACTCCTGCTATGACTCCTTTATGTCCTCTTCCTCCCGACCCTCCTCTCAGTATTACTACCTTTCTCCTAATTCCTCATTTTCTTTTGCCTCAATCGTGTGTCTCATCTTCACAACCCATTAATCAGTATTCACCCACCATTTAAGAACCTTAAGATGAAGCTTTATTTATTTGTCACTGTGGATACATATAACAAGGATGGAGTCAATGAGGTATCTTGTCTTTGTTTTTTATTTTCACTTTGTACTACTTTTGTTGGCGTGTTTGCTAACGTCATGTCGTATGTGTTTGAGATCGTGTGTCATTTCATTGTCACGGTTTGCCGTGGAGACGTAGACTTCATTAAAAACCCGTAGAAATAAACCATTTGTCTCTGACTGTGCCTGTTGTTGTTTTTTTGCGGGGGGTTCACACTGAGGTTTTTTTCCCCTATTTTTCTCCCTATTAAAGGGTTTTTAATGGTGTTGTTCCTTATCCGATGTGAGGGTCTAAGGACAGGATGTTGTGTTAGTGTAAAGCCCACTGAGGCAAATTGTCAATTTGTGATAATGGACTATACAAATATAACTTACTTTACTTGTAAAGGCCTATGCTCTGATATGAACAACGTTGTCGATGTACAGATGTCACTGATCACGTGCTCATCTGTTATGGTGCTCCAGCAAGTTTGTGTAGGCTAGCCTGTCACTATCTCGACCTCGCTGTGTCTGGTCTATCGCTATCTTGGCCTTGCTGTTATGACTCCTCTCCTATGGCGCAGTGATGTGTTTTCCTGGTACTTGTTTCATTTTGGTGTCAACTGTGCAGTACGTTTCTTGTTGCTGGTCGTTTAAATGTGTGTGCTTTCACTTCTTTCACACTAATATCACATTTTTACATCTTTTTTTTTTATGGGCAGGCCGAGGGCTACTTCAACCATCTCACATCGGGACCTGGTAGTGACCCGTAACGCTTGTGGTTTGCTGCATGTCAATGATGTAGTAATAGGTGCATGTTATGTTATCTCTATGTTATGTTATCTCTAATGGT
>OMLC01035622.1:0-20201 GCA_900302585.1 Regalecus glesne
ATATTATATTTATATTAATGTGACTGATAGGGGGTTTCATGAAATGACTTGAGAAACTTTTGCATCCTGTGTTTTTATTTCTAACCCGTCATTTTGGATTCACCCTCCATCTTCCTTTCTCTGCCTCTATAGGTTCTCATCAAAGGTTTTGGCTTCCATCTGAGAGATCTCTGCAACACGACTTCCCTTGAAGAGTTCGTCCACATTGCTGATACCAACGTGTCTCGCCTCACCCAGGAAATCATCTGCTCATCCTCTAATGATTGGCTGAACAAAGCCCAGGACCATTTTCTGTCAAACTTGGACTTCCTTAAACCTATCCGGGTGAGTCGAGCTGTGCATGTTGTAACGTCTTGGTTGCTCTATTGGTAGGTCAGTAGTCAGTGTTTGGATTAAATCTGTCTCTGCAGGACGCTATGGTGACAGGACTTTGCAAAGAATGGGTTTCATCAGCTGAAGGATTTAGACACTCTCAACGAGTCTCTTGATATTCACTGCTAGTCCTGCACAGGATCAGGCATGGGACAGCTCAGCCTTTCCTCACACCAGTGTAGATGCATCAGAAATAGTCAGCAAGCCATAGTTTATTGTGGCTTTGGATGTGTTACTGATGCAGAAAATGTTGGGCACAACTGAGTGTCCCCCCTAGTGTCAAGGCTATTGTATAGCTTTTATGCACTATAAGTGTCCTTAAGCAAAATACTAAATTCCTTATTACTCCAGCCTTATGATGGACCGGTGACCTGTCCAGGGTGTTTGCCCATATTTCACCCAATGAGTGGTGGGATAGGCTCCAGCATGACTCCGTGATCTGACTTTGGATAAGCAGTTGATGAGAGATGGATGAATAATTGTATATCTATTATATCCACATCTGATTTTGTGGGGGGGGTGTTAAAAAATCATGACACAGAGAGCCAGATGGTTTTCATTCTCTCCATCCTTGAGTCTGTGACTAAATGAATTCTTATTTCCAGTAGCCTAATGTTTTCAAAACATTGAGCAATAACAGAATCTCAAAAACGAAATCTGGATGGTGGTTGCATGAAAAGCATGTCCTGTAAAGGGAAAAAATAGGTCACTGGTGACTAAAATGGATCGATCCTCATTTCTGCTTATCTCCCTGAAAGAAAGTAAGATTAATGTTCCCTCTGAGTTCATGTTTCCTATTTGAAGATAATCTTTTGTCATTTTTTTCCAGTATTTATAGGTAGAGGTGCTCGTTGGCCCTAAGCTATCATTCTTTTGTCAGCGCTAAATTCCTTCAAGCAACTCCATAGTTCATAAATACCACTTGAAGGTCCCATGAAATCAACTGGATGAAGCATGACTGTTGGGTGGTATTTTTATGTGAGATGGGAGATTGATTTGACTGACAGCCAATCATTGCCAGGCGTTTTTAGAAGAAACAAGGATGTCGAATCAATTTGGTGGTAGAAGATCACTCATTTTCTCTCAAAATCCAGTATTTGTTCATTGAACTTGCTTGTTGGTGTACGGCCACAACCATACATTGATTTAATGAAATAATCATTAGGAAAAGCGAGCCACTGTATCTGGTCATTGTATTCCTATAATGAAAACTCATCTGCATTTAACCCATCCTGTCGTATGGGAGCAGCTCATTCAGTGGTAGAACACACACACTTCGGGAACTGATGAGCCAGATGTTGTCGGTTTGAACCCACCGTTAAGCATCAGGAAGGGCATCTAGCCTTAATCCCCCAAATCTTTCGAAATGGTTAATGAGAATGAAAATACATTTTTCAATGTCATGGCTCCCTCTTCTCAGCTTATTTGAGAAATCTGCATTCCAGAGAGCGAGAGAGATGCTGCATTTCAGGCATTGCACGTCATACCAAATGAGGACATTCTTACTAAAATATGACCTTGCGTACGTACACACATGCTCGGAAACGCACAAGGTCCAAACACTGACTTGCCGTAGGCCTGTACAGATGAACTCATCGCAGACCTATCTGAGACAATGGTGGCCTTTTTGCTTTGACATTAACATTATGTGACAGGAGACAGAGACGGTAAGGAATTTCACTGCCCCACTGCTGCTTCATAGTTTGGACAAACCCCAAAAGCAAAAGCCAGAGCTCAGAATTAATCTTGTGAAAGTTCATCCGACTACTCATCTCCCACCACCTCCATGCATTCCCGTAAAGTCCTCCCTCCCACCCACTCTCTGCATTTCTCCATTGTCCTGCATCACCTCCCCCTGTGTTTAAACACATTGTGTAGCTTGAGTGCGGGTTAGGGGAGGGGGGCAGAATTCATTGCTGCTTTATGATAAGATGTATTAAATGCAGAGAGCAAATGCCATCAGCCCTGGTCATGTGCATTGTGTCAAATGAAACAATCTGATCTAATAACCTCCATCTTTTCCAACAGAAGGATGTGAAGTCGGATCCTAAGGCCATCCAAGAGGTTTCTGTCGCAACTGATGGTCTGCTTGAGAGCCTGGGTGCACTTGCTGTGGAGGTTGGTGTGATTTCCCCCCTACACCATTTATCTCTCTCTCTCTCTCTCACACACACAGACACACACACACACACACACACACACAATCATCTATACAAACACACTTAAGTCAGAAAAGAAATAAGCAAACCCTATGGAGATTGTGTCAACAAAGAGCGTCTCAAAGTTCATTCTTAAGGCCAAAATTCTGATTTATGTGCAAACAAATGTCCCTTTTGATGCTTTGTATTGTATTTGAAATAATAGTTAATCCACCAAAATCCTGATTAATCCTGAAATACCCACATCATGAAGGCTTTCCTGGCTGCTCATGTCAACATGGAGTAAGGCCCCCAGCAAAATTACATACCACGTTGAATTTTACAACTTTCGCTAAGGACAGGAGTTGCTCGAGAATAAGAAGGGTACCAGTGTAGAGAGTCAGTTTCAGAATAGTCAGTGATCCTCAGGAGAGAAGGAAACCATCCTTCACAGCCAGTCCTTAGAAGCAAGTCATCCACAAGTCTTCTCACCAAATGCAAGGGTAGTGACAAGTTGTTGCATTATCTTGTATAACCAAAACAGCAAAAATTGAGGGGGGGGATCAGAGCTGGAGTTGAACTGAAGTAACCTCAGCTGGAAAAAAACATTCTCTCTTTTAACAGAATAAGTTTTCTGTTCCTATGTGCTTGCTCAGTTTGAACACTGCTGTCACAAACTCTTCATTATGTTTATCTCCTTTGGGTGCCCTAAGGAGCTTAAACGCCTTCCAAGCGCAGTGGAAGGTGGAGAGCATGTGAATAAACTCCAGTAACCCCTGACCCACAAGCACCACCCTTCACCTACATCCTTCAGTCTGTTTGTTTTTGTTTTGAAGAAAATCATGAGCACCTCCATGCCAGGCGCTCATTTCGCCCTGCAAAGGTTGTCTCAGACAGTCAACACACACAAATGTTTTATCGCAGGACGTTGCCATATCATTACAATTGGACTGTGTACTCACTCACAGTGTCTTGTGTTTCTGAGACCCTCTTTTCTACTCTCTCTCTGGTTGCCCGTAGAGTCTGTATGGCATCAGAAAACAAGACACATGCATTCCAGTAACCTCTTCTAACACCATACTTCAATACCATGTTCTGAATTGGGAAAGATGGAAATGTACAGTGTGGTTGAGACTTGCTGTTGAATATGGGAATCTTTGCAAGTCATGCTAGTCACTGATGTGGAGCTACTTTGGTATGCTGGGCCTGTTTGGTGGAGCAGGCATTGAGCCTGAGGAACAGAGGAATGAACTCTAGTAACCCCAGAACAGGCTTGCCAACCAAGGTTACTCTGAGTCAAACAAGGCTGCGTGCGTGTGTGTGCGTGTGCGTGTGTGTGTGACCACCTCAAATTACTCACTCTCCCTTGTTAACATGGAAGTGGTGCCTTGAGGAAACTGACACATGCTATTGTGAAAGTATCTTCAACAGGCAAATGCAAACCTGTGTGCAAACACACACACAGGCACCTCCACACTCATCTGCGTGTGTGTCCGAGACACCACAGCATAGACCAGACAGAAGGGGAAGTGGTTGTTCTATTCTTGCCCATACTGTTGCTGCAGCTTCTGCTGATGGGGAGAGAAAGGAGAGAACAGCTCCAGCATATGCATTCCCTCGCACACACTATCACGCATGTAGGAATGTCCACCCATCGGTATACACACACTCATGCTATCAAGTGTAACTCTACCAACAAGCTCACGCACACACACCAATACTTATTTAATGACTAAACTTACAAGTGCCCACATATTGGCTCAGATATGCACACACACACACACACACACACACACACACACACACTCAGTTCTTTGTGTGAGCGGGCTGGAGAGCATGTGACCCGCCGACACGCCTCTGAGCTCAGCTGCTAATTAATCTCTCACAGGACACATTGCTGTGTGTCTGACTTTACCCAGGTTGACTTTCCATTGGTGGACAGCAGCGTCTCACTGTCTGTTGTAGGCCAGAACACAGAGAAACTTGAGAGATGATCCTGAGCACTAAGACTGAAAAGTGGGTTAAAGATGATCTGAATTAGGACGGCTAGGGCCTCACCTATTGGAGTGTGTACCACATGAGGCTGAGAAAAATGCCAAACCTAAAAGGTAAACTTGAATTAATGAGCAGCTGCTTGTGTGTTGGTTTTCATGCAACACAGCATGAGGCAAAAAGTCATCAAAACAAAATCGGATAGTCAAACTTTAACCTTGATGGAGCCAAATGTGGAAGATCTGCGGTGTGCGCGCGCGCGCGTGTGTGTGAAAGAGGTGGCATTCATTTACTTACTGAAGCATGGCTGCTGCAGGAATGACCTATAGTTACCTCTCTTTCTTCTCTCCTCCTTCCTGTCTCCCCTTCCTGTTCACACTCATTTCTTTCAGTTATTTCTCAAACATGCGCCCTACGCTTGCTTGTGTTTCACGGTTGCTTTGTTTTTCTCTCCATCTTTTCCCTCTGCTCTTTTCCCTTCTATCCCTTACTTCTATTTCTCTTATTTGTTGTTCTGCGACCTGAGAGCAGGTTCATCTGAGGCCACGGTTTAGTTTTCACAGCTCTCAACACCCTCAATAACTGCTCTGTTTCATGGTCAGGAGGCAAAAACGAATTTTTTGCCTGTTGTTCTTTGTAAGTATTGGACACAGAAAGTTCTTTTCTGTCTCTGCTGAGGACAATGAGGTGTCATGCATGTTTTGCGTCGTCTCCAGTCTGCAATTGGGGACATGTGCCAGCTTGTCACTTGGACCGTCGTTACCTCTGTATAAACTGCAGCGAACTCAACCAACCATACACACTGTCACATTATATTGCTATAATAGTACAGCAAATTAACAAATACCACAGTAGACATCCGCATTGAACAGACAAAAATGCAGTAATAAAGCTACATGGAGGAAGGAGACGGATATGCGACAAATATACAGCAAAGCAAGTACTCCAGTTTAAGCCTTATGCAAGTTAAAATGGAACCAAACTGAATGTTATTCAGATCGAGTGAGGTAACTGGACAGCAAAGCTGTTTTTGTGTCTGTTGTGAATGCCAGTCATGTGGACAGATGTGAAATAGATACCATCTTCCTGAGGTGATTTGTATCTTAAACTCTGACTGCAGATGGCACACAACACAGCCTGTGACACATCCCACGGCACATACTAAAGGATGATTGTGGTGTCATAGAATCAGCAGCCATATCCTACTTTTTTTTAATTTTAGAGCCGATAATTGTGCATTTTGAAAAAATGTGCTTTTTTTGACTCTTGTTGTGAATCTTAACAGAATTCACTTTGGTGCACACATTGGAGAAATAAGCATGGATCTAAATTTAATTGGTGGCCACTAGCATGTTGTGTTGTTTTGAAAAAGGTCACCCGGGACAAGATACAGGACATGCATTTGACCCAGCCTCTATTTATTTCTCTTCAAAACAATCTGAAAATGTAACGCACAAAGTAATGTTCAATATATGAAAGCGCGCGCACACACACACACACACACACACACATATATATATATAAGACCAATGCTGGAGTCTCAACCATTCCAGTTATTGAATTTGGAGGCATATAGCACATCAGATTATAACTTCACAAATGTTTTGTGTAATCACAACACAGAATTTTAATAGCTTAATTGACTCTGTTACATCCATATAGAAGAATTTAATTGGTAGAGGGAAAGGGAAAACACTTTGCCAATATAAACCAGTGTGTTCTGGTTGCAAAAATGTGGTAATTTTGTGGCTTGATTTAAAAAAAAAAAAAGGGAAGAATAGAATGTTCTTGGTTTTGAAGAACAAGAAAACCAGTGCAGGTTCCGCTGCCTTTCAAAACACAGGCTGTTCTTTTAGACTCGTGGGAAGGTTGTTTCATGCTATCAGCTCATGCACATTTGATGGAGAGAGAGGGAGAAAGAGAGAGAGGGATATGGTTATATTTATCTTAGTCAGGCCAGCAACTAAGTACTATGTAAGAGCCTCAGGGATGCCACCCATGCTTCACATGATACCCTTTATTAGGTTCAAAATTTGAAGTTCACACTCTCTTGCATGTTTCATACATAGCAGGTGCCCTCAGGTGCTGCCCCTTAACATAGATGACCCTTTAAGCTTAGGCAATGACTCAGAAACTGCACATTGCCATGGTGTATTTTCAAACAAATTTATGTACATACACATTCACACACACCTACCCAGGAACGTCTCATATGTTATGTAATGTAATAAATGAGAACATAAACAAGCATCTCGGTGAGACGGTGAGTCAGCATCAGCTCAGACTAATATGCAATGCTAATGGACCACATCTATTTTGATGTTGATGTTATGCAACTGTGTGGTTCAGATTATGAAAGGACATAATTTAGATCTTTTTACAGATAAATCACTTCATTCGAGTCCTTTATTTATTTATTTTTATCAGCGTTACTATTTTACATTTTGTGTCAGAAGTACAAATCTATTTTCCCAATACATCCCTCTTGAAATGCATACTGCATGTGTGCATGTGTGTATTCTGCCTTCAAAGTAACCGTCAGTGTTATGTACACAGCTTCATGATCTAAGTGCCATGGTTATGCTGGGATTTCTGTTCATGTGGATGTGTTCCTTTCCCCAGCTTGCCAGCATAAAGAGTTGGAGGGAAATGCGTAAGGAGATCCAGTACCTGACGGGCAACGCCACCATCTCCCCTAACCTCATGTACCAGGCCGTGTCACGTATTGTCTGTGGTCATCCTGAGGGGGGCGGCCTCAAGATCAAGTCTCTCAACTGGTATGAAGACAACAACTACAAAGCCCTGTTCGGAACCAATGGCAATGACAGCGAAAGTGAGCCCGTCTCCCTCTATGACAACTCCTCCAGTGAGTACTTGTGGACTAAAGTATCAACTGGGGTCTCCTTTACTTTTGGCTCTGATTGGAAGGATTTGATTGTTAATCATAGATGATAATTTCAAAACCGAATGGCTTTCTTGCCCCTAATTTCTCACACCTCCAATGTAAAATCATCACACATGCACACAAGGCACTTCTTACAGCAGACGAGCCCACCTGCCCATTCTTCACTTTACTCCCATCCATTAAAAAATACAATTTCATCTGTGTCCATACGTTCCACTGTACATCCCGTCCATATCAATACAGTATGCAGTACTATCTGTGTACTGCTGTGTGACATGCATGGAGGTACATTTGATTTTTAATACACAAACTATGGCAACAAATTACCTCATGTAGGACAAATAAGCATCCATCTCAGTTAATCTAAAATTTGTCTTAAAAAACCCTAAAAGACATTATTATAACTGAAATGTATAGTGCAACGAATGGTAACCTATCCTGGGACTTTTCTCGTCTTTTACCCAATGAGCATTGGGGTAGGCTCCAGCATGACCCATGACCCAACTTGGGATAAGAAGTTGATGGATGGATAGATAGATGGATGGATGTATAGTATGACTATGAAAAGCAGGTCTGAGTTCTCCTGTTTACTTCATATCCTACTGATAAAACATGGAAATTATGTAACGCGTTGACCAAAAGGGATTCCTGTGAACCTCCTTTCCTCACTGTACGCAAAGGGAAAGAATGGCATTGTGTTTATTGATGTTTACCTTGCATTTCCCAATTCTTGTTGCAGCTCCCTACTGTAACAACATGATGCGTAGCTTAGAATCCAGCCCCATCTCCAGGATGATCTGGAGAGCACTGAAGCCACTTTTAATGGGAAAAATCCTGTATACACCTGATACACCAGCCACTCAAAGGATCATCCATGAGGTACGGCAGTTTGTTCTCATATCAAGAAGCACCAAGCAGATGTACATGAGGCCACATATCCCTCAAGAAATTATAGAAAACTATCATGTGTGTGTTTGTCCATGTGTATGTTTTCCAGGTGAATAAGACCTTCCAGGAACTAGGCGTGCTAAGGGATTTAGGTGGGATGTGGGAGGAGATGAAGACTAAAGTCTGGAACTTCATGGAGAGTAGTGAGGAGATGGATCTAGTCAGGGTGAGTGAAGTGTACACACACGGAAATACATACAGACACACATAATGACAATTTGGTGGGTAGAGCGGTCGTCTGGCAATCGGAAGGTTGCAGGTTCGATCCCCGGTCCTGCATATAGCATGTTAAGGTGTCCTTGAGCAAGACACTAAACCCTTAACTGCCCCAGAGTGCCATATGTTGGCAGCTCACTGCTCCTATATAATAGGATGGGTTAAAATGCAGAGAAATCCAAATTCTCCCTTGCGGGACTGATAAAGGAATCATTATGATGATGATGATTATTATTATGATTATTGCAGCGCCTCTGCAGCCAGCCTCATAATGTTCCAGCTGTGTTGATGATAGGATTTGTAATCCCTGATTGAAGGGTAATTATGAGTCTGATGCTACTTATAATGGGAGGACTGTCCAGAACAAGCTCTTCTAAAATTCATCTCTTCCGCCTGTACATTTCCTCCTCCCTATCCAGTCCGAGCTCTATCTCCTAGTTTTAGCCCTATTCCTTTTCTTGATTTTGATGTACTTGGTTTAGGCACATGAAATCTTGTTAGTTTATTTTAGGTTTATGTTTCTTAGTTGATGTTGCGTCGGGGTCCTATGATGGCACTAGGATTGTTATCTAGCTTCTAGTGTTGCTCCAGTATCCTTTGTACCTTGACCCTATGCACTTGTTGCACGTCGCTCTGAATAAGAGTGTCTGCTAAATGCCTGTAATCTAATACAAACGTCAATTTTGTTGTACCACAGTGAAAGTAATCAGTGAAAGTAATCCTCAATAGGTAAGATTTGCACCAGTATGCACCAATATGATAGGGGTCCCAATACGAAATTAGCCATTGCACATAAGCATTGGTGCCATCTAATGGTGACAGAGTTTCTCTTGCAAATAGTTGGACATCTTTCTCATTTTTTCTAAAGTTGCACAAGTGACATAAGCTGTTATGTCTGAAGTTTTTTGGGGGGGGATTTTATTCTGCACCATGAACCTTTTCCTCATCATCAGTAGCTCTGATACACAGTTAAATCTCCATTCTACTGATGGGAAATGCAAGTTGTTTTTTTAAATGGATCACGCCAAAATGCCTGTGATGATGCAGATTTAGGGGGTTAATTATAGCCAAGACTGCCTGATGGTGTTCTTTAGTTCCCGAGTCCACTTTAAACATAGCTGTTGGATTCATCCCAACTGTAGAAAAGTTCAATTTCAAATAAGTTTTAGAACAAATGTATTATGTAATCTCTGCAAGACCAAAAATGCAACTTAACATTAGTTTTTAACCATCCATCCATCCATCCGTCGTCAACCAATTACCAAAAATTGGGTTGCGGAGCCATGTTGGATACTATCCCAGCACTCAATGGGTGAAAGGCAGGCCAGCGCTCTGGACAGCTCGCCTTTCCATCTCAGATCTTGATTAGTTAGGGGTTCCATGTCTTCCCCAAGGACATTTCAACATACTTTCTGAAGGAATCAGGGATCGAACTTCCAATCTTCTGATTATAAGATAACTGCCCTACCCCCTGAGTTATGCTGCCCCCTTTAATTTTTATGATTACAGTATATATCCTCTTTTGTGGATTTTCCCTTACCTGTATGACTACACTGACTGAATGACACCGCAAAACTTCACATACATACCCATATATAACATATGAGTACACACACACACACACACTCATACACACACATATATGTACTTAATACAAAACATCATCTCCATACTCAGAAGATGGCATCTTTCTCTTTCCCCATGTATCTGATTTAGACCCTGCTCCAGAATAATGCCAGCGCTGCTTTCTTCAACACCCGGCTTACCGAGACAGAGTGGCGCGTGTCAGACGTGTCTGATTTTCTGTCCAAGGCGTCAGAGGACCGACGACCCTCAGGCTTTGCCTACACCTGGCGAGATGTGTTTAACGAGACGGACCAAGCCATACTCACCATCTCACGCTTTATGGAGGTATCTTTGCATTCTAGTTTTCTGTTTGTGATATGTTGAATACACTAAAAGTCTCCTCATCACAGGAAGTCAGGAGAGGGCGATGATATCCAATGGCAGTGAATAATGGTGATAATGTAAAATATTGATTTCTTTAAGACCTTTGAGGGCAAACGTGAGGAAGCTCTTCACATTAAAATGAAAAGCTAAATGAACAAATGATGAAAGAACAAACACAACAGCAACACAGATCAAAGTCTGATGCGTGCCCTAAAGAGGGGTCTGTTGTATGTGTCACCATTTAGTCCCCATGTTGTGGGGATAGACACGGACATAACTGCTACATTGGGAGTAAGCCTGGATACCCTTTCTGACCCCCCACACACGCACAGACACACAGACACAGTGGATTCGAACCTGCAACATCTGGTTAATCAGTTCCTGAAGCGCTTACTCTACCACTAGGCTTCTGCAGTAAAAGTAGAGTAGAAATTAGTAGAGAAATTAATGTGAATAAATCTCAGGACTGTTGCTATTTGGGGTAGGGAAAAACACGAGATGGTAAAAACTTGACTTGGCAATCACTTAAAAAGACAAGCAAAACTTGTCCAGGAGTGCCTCTGAACAAATGACCAAAGAGGTGAAATCAGTAGTTTGTCCTATTTGTGGCTCTTCGGTCACAGTGTTCCCAAAGTACTTGACCTCAGGGAGCAAACATTCATTCACCATTCAGCATCCATGCATTTATTTCCATAAAGAATATGGATGTTAAAGATCATGACGTTAAGAATAACATTTCAGTTCAAGAGGGGGGGGCATGAAGCAAACCATGAAGAAGAAGAATTGAAGAATTATTTTATTGCCGCATGACCAAGGCTTGTGGAATTTGTTTTCTACATTTAACCCACCCTATCAGCACAGCACACAGAGAGAAGTTGGGGGTTCAATGACTTGCTCTAGGACACCTCCACACACCCTCTGCGGGGATCAGGGATCAAACCACCTACCTCTGATTACTAGACAACTGCCCTACATCCTAAGCTATGCCACCATGACCTCTTCTAATGCTCTGAGGACTGTCTGTCTTGTCAGTATACAGTAATGTTATGCATGTCCTTGTTTTCAAGGATGTGGCAGTTGCATCTGTCATTGTATTGATTGGTTTCAGGTTTGTTTGGGATTTTCTCTTTCAGTCATCTTACCCATGACTTCACAATTGGGTGAGAACTATTTTCCAGTTGACCAACACTTGTCAGCCACTGAGGTCAAGCTGTACAGACCTTATAATGCTTGTTTGTTTAAGCATTGTCACTTGTGTCCAGATCCCAGTTTAGCTATTACAGTCCTTGAAATCAAATGTTCCTGTTAGTCTTTTTGGTCTCAGCAAATAATCACAGCCCTCCCTGCTGACAGTGCCGTGTGTCTCTCTTGTATGGTGTTGGTATGTCAAATCACATCATTACAGTGTTCATACAGATCATCTCACAGACTCCCTACACGAATGCCCCATTGATTCTCAGTATTCTACTCGATAAGGAATTCTTATTCATTTAGATGGTTAAAGCTGTCTGTAATGTTAATAACTTCATGGCCTTGATAAGAAATGAAATATCCTTGTGATACATCTCTGGGGGCACAGAAGCTTAGTGGTCGAATGCACGCTTCAGGAACTGACAAGCCATAGGCAGCAAGTTCAATCCCAGCGCAGGGTGTCATGAAGGGCATCCAGTCTTAATCCCCCAAGCTCCATCCAAGTCAGTATGTGGCCATCCCCCACAACATCTGCACTAACCATGACACGTAAAATGGGCCTCTCTCACTTGTAGATCAAACTAAATTGTATCCGCAATGAATAATGTTCTGTTGCCTCACAACAGCTAATAGAAATGAGACTTCTTTCTTGGCCAGTGTTTGTTAAAATACCTCTCCTCTTTCTCAGTGTGTGAACCTTGACAAATTAGAGCCAGTAGCCAATGAAGAACGTTTGGTCAACAAGTCCATGGGTCTGCTGGACAACCAGAAGTTCTGGGCAGGAATTGTTTTTCCAGACATCACACCCAGCAACAGCGCTGCCCTACCACCCAATGTTAATTACAAGATCCGCATGGATATTGATAATGTTGAGAGGACAAACAAGATTAAGGATGGGTAAGGATCCGAGTCAACCCTTTGCCACCTTTGAGACAAGTACACGGTCACAGATGCAAATTACAACTATTTGTGGAGGAACCGTGTATCAAAACTGGATTTCTACAATGACTGTTTTATTCGATTGCCCTACTTTTAAAAACAGTTATATATTTCAGTCTTCCTAACTCTTTTGGTTTTGTATTGTAGATATTGGGACCCTGGTCCAAGGGCTGACCCTTTTGAAGACCTGCGGTATATCTGGGGAGGTTTCTCCTATCTTCAGGATGTCATTGAGCAAGGCATCATCAGAGCTGTTACAGGCACCAAGGAGAAGATGGGCATCTACATTCAGCAGATGCCTTACCCTTGCTATGTAGATGACATGTAAGTAAGCACACAGTGGACAGAAGAATGGATGTAAGATGGATGGATGGTCAGTCAAAAAGTTTGAGATATTGTCTGCTTAATAATACTGGTGACTTGAAGGGTCTACTTTGTGTTTTGTTTCCCTTCTCTATGACAAGTTTTTACCATTTTGCTGGGTAATAAAAATGATCTTTCTCACTCTCCTCTCCCCTCACAGATTCCTTCGTGTGATGAGTAGGTCAATGCCTCTCTTCATGACCCTTGCATGGATGTACTCAGTGGCCATCATCATCAAGGGTGTGGTTTATGAGAAGGAGGCACGGCTGAAGGAGACCATGAGGATCATGGGGCTGGATAATGGCATCCTGTGGCTTAGCTGGTTCATTAGCAGCTTGATCCCACTGCTGATCAGTGCAGGCTTACTGGTGCTTATACTGAAGGTGAGTAAGGGAGATATGACCTCCATGTATGACCAGCTCTCCGTCTATGCAGATAGCCAAAGATCTGTGTTCACATTTGAAGAAAACAGTTCAGAAATGAAATTATGATGCTAGTCCACCCCAGGCAATGCAATGAGCAAACGGCATGGAAAGAGTGAGTTAGCAGCAAAACAAATAACAGCTAATTTCTAAACGAATGACAAATCTTTCTCTCTCCCTCTCCTATTGTCATTTGTCTTACCCACCCATCCTTTCCTCTATCCTCAGATGGGTAACCTTCTTCCATACAGCGACCCCGGCGTGGTTTTTCTCTTCCTAGGCTCATTTGCTGTTGTCACCATTATGCAGTGTTTCCTCATCAGTACTCTCTTCTCCCGCGCCAATCTGGCAGCAGCTTGTGGTGGCATCATCTACTTCACCCTGTATCTGCCATACGTACTATGCGTTGCCTGGCAGGACTACGTGGGCTTCGGGGCTAAAGTCGTGGTGGTATGTGGTGTCCATATTCATATACTAAAATGAAAGGGTTTTTTTTCGGGGAAATGGGGAAAAATACAATCCATACACATTTATCTGTCTCTTGTTTTACATGAGCACTCTATGCAGTAACACAACTCAAGCAAACTTGAACAATGCATGTTCGTATTTGAGTTTGGTTGAAGGGTAAAATTACATTTGAACCGCAAGAGGAAATGAAAATCACTATTCAGAAATTGCAGCAATTGTCAGTTCCAGCAGGTTTGATTTGATCTTAAGGAATTTTCGATACATCAAAAAATACATGTTAAGATAAATGTACATTACATCTCCTCTAGCATCTTGCTTATTGCTGCCTCATTGCATCCTCTTCTCTCAGAGCCTGCTGTCCCCTGTGGCATTTGGGTTTGGTTGTGAGTACTTTGCCCTCTTTGAGGAGCAGGGCGTGGGCATCCAGTGGTCCAACCTGCTGGCCAGCCCCTTGGAGGAGGACAGCTACAACCTGACCACCTCCATCTGCCTCATGCTGATTGATGCCATGCTCTATGGAGTAATGACATGGTACATTGAAGCTGTATTTCCTGGTGAGTCCTCATTTGCCTTTTTGTGTTATGGCCATGATGTCGTGGAATGGCACATAATGTTATTGATGTGCCTTGAAACATCCACATAAGGATAATAAACGTAAAATTGTACATGGTGGTCACATCTATCTAATGTGATATAATCCCTATATAAGTTGATGATTTCATATTCTCTTTCATCAGACTTCAGCTGTATGAAGTGTATGTTTTAACAGACTGTTACTATGGACAATGTGTGGTACACAAATGAACAATGAAGACACACTGTTGTGATAATGATTTCGGTCATAAACTGGATCATTTTACACATAAAGACTGTAAACGCCTGTTGGAGAGTACACTGTCTTGTCTACACTTTAGGCCAGTACGGGATCCCTAGACCTTGGTATTTCCTCTTCATGAAGACATACTGGTGTGGCGAGAAGGAAAACAAGAGCCTTTCCACCCCACGGGAAAAGAAAGATAATGCTGAAGGTATAAATCATGATCAACCCGTTTACCATTGTATGTCAATAATGACTCAATTCGTTTCACACAGCACACAAACAAGGAATCACATGTAAATGTGAATGGACACACATGATTTAGATGTTCAAGGTTTCCTCTGCCAGATGTTCTTTTACAAACAATCTTGTTTAGTTATTCTTTGGTTATCTTCATTGTGACTTGATGCATTTCTTGTCCTTTGCTGTAGCTGTATGTGTGGAAGAGGAGCCATCCCACATTGATCCAGGTGTCTACATCAAAAACCTGGTCAAGGTGTACAGTCATGGTAACAAGCTGGCTGTGGATGGCTTGACCCTGGGATTTTATGAAGGACAGATCACCTCCTTTCTTGGGCACAATGGTGCTGGAAAGACAACCACAATGTAAGACACTAATTAATTCCAGCATACAGTATGCTGTTGTCTAAAATATATACCCAGCAAAACTGGACAAGGCTGGAACTAACTTATTAACACGTCAGTGGGTGATTGGCAAACTATGTCTCTGGTTCTTTGTTAGGTCAATCCTGACGGGGTTATTCCCACCTACCTCTGGTACAGCGTACATCCTTGGTAAGGACATCTGTTCTGAACTCAGCACCATCCGCCAGAACTTGGGAGTCTGTCCCCAGCACAACGTTCTTTTCAGCATGTATGTATACATTTTGATTATTTGGACTTTTTGACATGGTGTCATTGTACTGAGCCGAAGAAGATATTCACATCTATAGCCTTTAGAGACTTGTATACATTAGTGTTACACTAGTTTCATTAGTGTTACATATATAAATCTGGGGCAACATTGCTCTGTGGGTAGAGCGGTTGTCTGGCAATTGGAAGGTTACAGGATCAAGCTCCGGTCCTTCATATAGCATCTCGAGGTGTCCTTGAGCAAGACACTGAACCACTAACTGCTCCCCGAGCGCCAACATGTTGGCAGCTCACTGCTCCTATACAATAAGATGGGTTGAAATGCATAGAAATCTACATTTCCCCTTGCGAGACTGATAAGGGAATTCATTAGGTTTTCTGTTGGAATAATCATTAATGTGTCCACTCATAAACAATTTCTGTGATATTTTGATTTGGTCTCATCTAGGCTGACAGTGGAGGAACACATCTGGTTCTACGCCCGTCTGAAGGGCCTATCAGAGGAGAAAGTGAAGACTGAGATGGACCAGATTGTAAATGACATTGGTTTGCCTCACAAAAGACAGTCCTGCACCAGCACTTTGTCCGGTGAGATGGTTTTTTCCTACCAAGATACGCAAAAATAAGTTCAGCACCAAATTCACATTTTATTTCTTTCGACTTGAGAAATCTTTGTTTAAGATTTGCTTGACAGTTTGATGAATGCATAGCTTGTGAGAGGTCTATCGTCAACAAAGTTCACATAATAAAACAAGCAACATGGAGGATGGTACATCAATACAGTGGACATGTATAATGTTATTGTTTGTTTTCTTAGGAAATGTTGTTCGGCTGTATTAACTTTGGGTAATGGCAGAGAATAGTCGATGGACCATTTTGTGCTGAACTGCAGTTTTTGAATGAATGGCTTCTCTTTCTTTCCTGACCCGAATGTGGTTTTAGGAGGCATGCAAAGGAAGCTTTCAGTCGCCCTTGCCTTTGTTGGAGGTTCAAAGGTCGTGATCCTGGATGAGCCTACCGCTGGGGTCGACCCCTACGCACGGAGGGGCATCTGGGACCTGCTGTTAAAGTACAGACAAGGTAAACACAGCTGATGTAATTTCTTTAGATACTTCAAGTTCTTCTGTGGTGGGAAACTAGCTGCACCTCTAACTGTTCTTCTGTTTGTCTTAAAATTTCCACCTTCCTGTCATCAATTATGTAAACAGACAATCATCATCTTCTTCCCCACGTGATAAATATTTCCATTCAAGAGATAAAACGCCTCTTTTAGAATAGCAGAAAAAGACTGTCCATTTTAACCCTCCTCTGTCCCTCACAGGCCGAACCATCATCCTGTCCACCCATCACATGGATGAGGCAGACATCTTGGGCGACCGCATAGCCATCATCTCCCATGGTAAGCTCTGCTGCGTCGGCTCCTCTCTCTTCCTGAAGACTCAGCTAGGGACAGGCTACTATCTGACGCTGGTCAAAAGAGACTGCGATATGTCCCTCCAGTCCTGCAGGAACTCCGCCAGCACCGTCACCTACAGCAAGAAGGCTGAAAAGGTAAGAGAACCGATAGAGAAATCTTAGTTAATGACTCACAAACTCTACCTTCCTATCTTTAAAATGACATCGGTTAGTACTCCTGTCTGTGCCCCTGAGCAGGACAATAGGAAAATAAAGTGGAGTTGCTACCCAGGCAGTGTAGCTGCTCACTGCTCCTTGACAATAGGATGGGTTAAATGCAGAGAACGTATTTCAATGTATGTCTGTACAATAACAAAAATGTATCCAAAGTAGAGTAAGTTATTTTAGTTCATCTGGACACAACATGGGGGAGCATCGCTCAGAAGCAAGGGTGGTCATCTAGTAATTGGAAGATTGGTGGTTTGATCCCTGGCCCCTGTAGAAAGCATGTCAAAGTGTCTTTGAGCAAAACTTAGAACCCCTAATGGCTTGAGCCCTGTATGGAGAGCTACTGATAATGGATGAACAGACTGTAGTATTTTTATTCTAAGACCATCTCCCTTTCTTTCCTTTGACTCAGGAGGACAGTGTGTCAGAGAGCAGTTCTGATGCAGGCCTGGGCAGTGAACCAGAAAGTGAAACCACCACAATAGGTAAGACACATAAATACACCAAACTACTGGTTTAACTTAATCTAACTTGCATTTACCAGGTTAAGAAGATGGACTTTCAGATACTGATGACTACAACTGTGGCAGCTAATGACGACGATGATGATGATGATGATGACGATGTATTTGTTATGGGAGCAGCATAGCTCAGTGGGTAGAGTGGTCGTACAACCACCAAAAGGTTCCAGGTTTGATCCCCGGTCCTGCAGAAAGGATATTGAAATGTCCTTGAGCAAGACACTGAACCCCTAACTGCTCCCTGAGCGCCATATGGTGGCAGCTCATTGCTCCTATACAATAGGATGGGTTGAAATGCAGAGAATTCCAAATTTCTCCTTGTGGGACTGATAAGGGAATCTATCTTTTTATATTACAGAAAAAAATCTATATGACTACAGTACATCGAGGCATGTATCATATAGTGAGCTATTGACTGTGGTCATAGAGTTGTTTTTTTAATACCACCACCAGCAGCATTAATAAAGCATTGCCTTCGATTAACATACTCTGCTTTCTTCCTTTTCAGATGTCTCCCTCATATCCAATGTGATCTTCAAGCATGTTCCTGAGGCTCGGCTGGTAGAGGACCTCGGCCATGAGCTGACCTATGTACTCCCCTACCAGTCTGCCAAAGACGGGGCCTTTGTTGAGCTCTTCCATGAAATCGATGACCGGCTGACCGACCTGGGGATTTCTAGCTATGGAATATCTGACACCACCCTGGAAGAGGTATGGAGTGTGGGACCTGTATTTTAAGACCCATATTCTCTTTGATCAGACCTGAGCATTTTTCATCAGATTGTACTGGTTGTTGCTGCCATTATAAAAGCTGTGACTAGTCTTCTACTTTTCTTATCTTCGTGCCTCATCATCCAGATTAAATTTGCTCTTAATTTTGGCAGATTTTCCTTAAAGTGGCTGAGGACAGTGGAGTGGATGCTGCAGAGCTCTCAGGTTAGCTCTCAACTATGTACACACACACATATATTGCTCACTTGCTTGGAATATTATCAAACATTGCTGAAACACGTTTCAGTGATTTAACTAACCCATGAAATTCTTCCTGATAGATGGAGTGGTGCCAACTAGAACCCGCCGTCGCCATGCATTTGGAGACCACCAGAGCTGTCTGAAACCTTTCACTGAGGACGACAGCTGTGACTTCAACGACTCTGAAGGTGACCCAGGTAGAACTGCACCACTTAGCTCACCATACAATGCAGTCTTGTTGTTGAATACTCAATTCTGATTGGTTGATCGAGCAGCAGTTCGCAAAGTGTTTGGGACCGGGGGGCTTCCAATGACCCCCTCATGATCATAACATCAGTTTGAAAACATGGTTACTACCATTGGAACTGTTTGTATTCTAAAACTTGTCAACATGACTGATAAGGGAATCATTTATTTTTATTTATGAATACTTGACACCCATCTCATAGTGATAAACAGAAACACATTTCAATTTCAATCATCTAAGTACCACATAGGTACCACATATGTTCCCACTGGATGAGAGTAATGGTGATAAAAATATTTTTTATGGATGCAAATGGTTTCCATCAGCAGATATGCTCTTTTTAATTATACAACACAATTTTATAATTTAGAGAAAATTATATCGTAAGAATGGCAAGACAACAAGTCTGTTATGTGGAAAGAATAGAAAACAGAAATAAAATGTGTAAATAGTATGGTGGGAGTCTTAGACAAGCCTCACCCTTAAGATATGTTTGAGTTGTTCAGGTGTTTTTGAAGGCCTCGGGGTTTGAGGATATGACCCAAACCACCGAGAGCTCACGTCTGTTTCTATCCATTTCCTCCCTCTGCTTTCTCAGAATCCCGTGAGACAGATTGGCTGGGAGGTACAGACGGCAAAGGCTCTTACCAGGTCAAAGGTTGGAGTCTGAAGAGACAGCAGTTTGTCGCTCTCCTCTGGAAGCGTTTCCTCTACGCACGGCGCTCGAGGAAAGGCTTCTTTGCTCAGGTATTCTGATACTGATTGCTATTTGAAATGTTTACACAGAGGAAGCCACAAGTCACTTAAATCCTGGCTACACGAGTTCTACGAAAATTGTTGAGCAATACAGAAAATCAATTAAATATGATATCCACAGTGGCTTTATTTGTATTAAGAGTGGAATGTGGGCAATATCAAAGTACTTGGAGGTATAATGTATTAGCACAATGTATTTTGACAAGTTTGACAATCGTTTTCCTTTGCTCCATTTATAGGATGTGGCTTTTTGTGTTTGTCAGTTACTGTGCACATTGTGAAAGAAATGACTCAGGAAGTGTTGTGTCATTTTTTCAGATCGTTCTCCCAGCTGTATTTGTATGCATTGCCCTAGTGTTCAGCTTAATAGTTCCTCCATTTGGAAAGTACCCAAGCCTAGCCCTTCAACCAGGCATGTACGAAGAACAGTTCACCTTCATCAGGTAATGCAAAAAGATCTTGTCCATCTGTCTCTATCTCTTATATAT
>OMLC01035623.1:0-19853 GCA_900302585.1 Regalecus glesne
CTTCACACTAGACATAACCCACAAATCCATGTAATAGCTACATGTATCCATCTAGTACCTACTTACACACACATAGACAGGGCAACAGTCCTTGCTGTGTCTATGCACACACAGGCACATCCACTCACAGTGCTACGGTGAACAGATAAATTACCCCGAGGCTTAGGCATGTGTTTGGCTCATCTGTGTTGTTTGACATTAGAAGTCAGTTGATGAGTCTGAAAGTCACGTCTGACGTTGGAGTATGACTCACTCAATAAAATTACGTTACAGGCATTTAGCAGACACTCTTATCCAGAGCGAGGTGCAACAAGTGCATAGGGTCAAGGTACAAAGGATACTGGAGCAACACTAGAAGCTAGATAACAATCCTAGTGCCATCATAAGACTCTGACGCAGCATCAACTAAGGAACATAAACCTAAAACAAACTAACGAGATTTCATGTGCCTAAACCAAGTACATCAAAATCAAGAACAGGAATAGGACTAAAACTAGGAGTTAGAGCTAGGACTGGATGGGGAGGAGGAAAGGTACAGGTGGAGGAGATGAGTTTTTAATCTGCACTTGAAGATGGTCAGGGTTTCTGCTGTTCTGACTGCCATGGGAAGGTCGTTCCACCAGTGAGGAGCTAGGACAGACTGCAGTCATGACTGGGAGGTGCGGATACGGAGAGGGGGAGGTGCCAAGTGACCAGAGGTGGCAGAACGGAGAGGTCTGGTTGACATATGAAAGTGATGACATATGAAAGTTAAGCATCTTAATGCATCCATCATCAACTGCTGATCTGTGATCCAGGTGAATATAGTCAGTATGGTCACAAAGTGTTATTTTTACTGTTTGCAAAGCTCTGGGAGCATGAGGTGTATTTGACATCAGTGTCATGTGGGCCGTGGTAGCTCAATGGTAGAGCCTGTCCTCCGGGAACTGACGAGCCAGAGGTAGCTTTGATTCTCCAAGCTACGTCTAGTTCCGTGTCCACCCCCACAACATGTGGAATAATTGTGACCTCTAAAATGAACAGCTCTGGTTTAGGGAAAGTCAGAAAGTTGAATCAGTTCACCTGGATACAGCGTTTAAGAGAAACGTTTCATCACTCATCAAAGTGACCTCTTCAGTCACAACTGACTGCAGGTATCTCCACCCTTATAAACAGTACAGTGACAGAACAACCTAAAACAACAACTAGTTTCTAGAGGAAGGGTGTTTTTCTGATTTATCTTCATTTCAGAAGAAGAGGGTTTATTTATTTTTCATTGTACATACATACAGCAAAATTTGTTCTCTGTATTTTACTCATCTTATTGTATAGGAGCAGTGAGCAGCTGCAGCACCCTGAGACCAACTCCAGTTCCTTTTCCTATTGCCTTGCTCAGGGGCACTAACATGCATGCATTTTTCATGGTGGGAGGAAACCAGAACACATGCAGAAAACCCACGCAGACATGGGGAGAACATGTAAACTTCACACAGAAAGGACTAGGGACAGGATTCGAACCCAAGACCTTCTTGTTGTGAGGTAGCCGTGCTCACCTAAGGGTTACTGGGATCTATTTTTACATGTCACGATTAGGCCCCACCTTGTGGGGGTGGACACAGACTTAGATGGAGCCTAGGGAATTAAGGCCAGATGCCCTTCCTGACACCCTGCAGAGGGATCAAACCCACTATGCCCGGCTTATTATTTCACGAAGTGCACACTGTGCCACTGAGATACCGCAGCCCCCATGCTAACAAAAGGGTTAATAAGCAACCATATTTTAGGGCAAGTCCTTTAAAGCCAGTAAACTCATCAATCAATGCGTAAATTAATAAATCAAGAGATCCGTGCTTTTTCATGTTCACGGACTGCAGATGATGTGAGAGACCGAGCATTGGGTAAGAAGGGGGTGCGGAAAAAAGACTGATGTGTTTCTGGCCAGAGAGAATGAGCCATTGTTTTACATAGGACCTTATTGTACCGACGTGACCTGTGCCAACTGAAACCCTACAACTCTATGCAAGTGTATCCTTATGCATGCTCAATAATAAAGGCAAGGATATCAAATTAAAGTTTAATCAGACAATTTGGATAAATTGATTTATTGAAAGATACATTTATATGCCAAATTTCCTTTTATTTTTGGATAACTGGCCAAAACATACTGGAATTGATGTTGAAAATGGGCGCTATTTTATTATCTCATCTGTCCATTTGACTTTCCCCCATTTGACTTCCCCCATCAACTAACCGACAACAACATGGACCCACACAGATAGAACGGTGTAGATAGAGGTTAACAGATACCCTGTGAAGTGCTAAAATGTCACTAGTTTTCCACAATCTCCATATAATGAGAATTAGCCTTGTAGCTTGATCTGGCCTATTTGCATCTGAGATGTTACTGAATTAGCACTGTCACTATAAAGGAGATTATCATTATTATTAATATATCTCTTGTAATTCCATCATAATGCTGTTATCCTCCGACTGTTGTATACTGTAAATTGTGTTTTACTCTGTATACACAACATCCACTGCACACATGTCCAGCTTGGGAGAGAGATCTTTCATCTGCTGCTCACCCTCGGGTTTCTTCCTATTTTTCTCTTTGATAAAGGTTTGTTTTTAAATGGAGTTATTCCTTATCAGTTGCGAGGGTCTAAGGACAGGGTTTTGCGTTAGTGTAAAGTCCATTGAGGCAATTCTTTAATTTGTGATAATGTGCAATACAAATAAAACTGATTTGACTTGTTACACCAGTGATCTGTCTTGATGCATGCTCAATAATCCAGGTAGGGAAATCACAAAAGAGGTGAATCTGTTCAGCTGGATCAGAAGTTCATTTCAGAAACGTTTCATCACTCACCAGGTGACTTCTTCAGTCAGTCAGTCTTCAGTGACTGAAGAAGTCACCTGGTGAGTGACAAAACGTTTCTGAAATGAACTTCTGATCCAGCTGAACAGATTCATCTCTTTTGTGATACACCAGTGATCATTATCACAGTGGGACATTTGAACTATAACTTAGAGTGTGTTTTCACATACCCTAAAGGACAGGATGCCAAAATATAGAATGATTCTTTAAATGAAGTTAGGTTAGTGTATTTTTGAATATCTTTACCACACCAAAAGTTACACTCACTTACTGACAGACAGGACTGGTCTTGCAGCGTAGTATACAGTCCCCTTCAAAAGTATTGGAGGCCAATTCCTTAGTTTTGCTATACAATAAAAAAAATTGGATTTGACATTAAAAATGAATATGAGACAAGAGATTTTATGGACCACAACATATCAGGCAAGCTAAGCACAGGGAAGGCTGCTCAAGTATTTCACAACTCTTTTCAGCAGAAAACCAAAGCCTGACAGAACATGTCACAAGAGCTACATTACATATTTCATCAGTAGGCATTGCCTGCTATTCCAGGTAAGTAAGCACATAAGCCATCTATTCAAGAAAATGTTTCCAGAATCATAAATAGCAAAAAACTGTCTGCTCATCAACCATGACAGCAGCTTTTGTGAACATGGCACTTGGAAGTGAATGTTCAGAGGATCTATCTGTGTCAACCCCAATAATGTGGGGATAAATCATGACACATAAAACGCACCTCTCACTATAATGAAACACAGGATAAAGCATCAGTTGAATTACAAACATGTCAGTGTGAAAGGATCCCAAATCTATTTTATTCCATTGCATCATCAATGCATGACAAGGGCCTTGAATCTTCTAAATGTGTAGGATTTAGCGATGACAGCTGCAAATTCATGATTGGGACAAACAACTCTGTCTCTGTTTCCAAGAACTAATGGGATTCATCGAGCCAGGATATCGTATTCCATCCAGGAAAACATTGACCAACCGTTTGGAACAACAGTTTGCTGAGAAGAAGGCTGAGTTCAAAAGGAAGCTAGCTACTGTTGAGTTTACCTTAGCAACTGACTGCTGGACTGCTTTGACTATGGAGAGCTGCATTACAGTGACATGCCACTACATTGGGGAAGACTGGCAAGTGAAATCGGTGGTCCTTCTCACAGAGGTCACAAAAAAGAGGGGTATCAGTTCTCACAGAGGGTTTTTCAGAGACACACTGCCGACAATTTGGGTGATAAACTAAAGGAATCCGCGTTCCTTTTTACTCAGTATGTACAAAACTGTTGACTTAGCCAGTCCTGTTGTATCTGCTCTCTCTCTGATGGATTTTTTTTCTTTTTTCACTGCTATGCCTGTTTCACCTGCATTGAGAGCTCCTTTGACTGCATGTTGTGGATTCACAGCAACACAGCACAGCAACAGCTTGAAATGAAAACACCACAACTGAAATCAACTCCAGACCTTTACCTGCTTAACTGATGAGGAAATAATGGGGGAATAGCCCACACTGGCTCATGAAACTGCTTTTGAGTCAATTGTTCAATTACTTTTGGTCCCTTGAAATGAAGGGACTATGTATGATAATTGTTGCAATTCCTAAACCCTTCCCCCAATTTCGACGTGAATAGCCTCAAATTAAAGCTGATAGTATGCACTTCAATTGCATTTTGATTATTTCGTTTCAAATCCATTTTGGTAGCATACACAGCTGAAATTGTGAAAACTGTGTCACTGTCAGAATTATTTACAGACCTAAGTGTAAACCTGGCCTTTTGCATGTCTTCACAAGTGAGGAATGAAGCCACTTACGGCAGTTCCTGATTTTAAGATAAATCAGCGTAAAAATGCCATTATTTTCATCAGTACATAAACAAGATTGGGGGGTATTCTGTGATAGGCAGGCACAAAATGAGACACTCACACCCCAGTGCATAGTCTAAATCGGTTACACATTAACAGCGCAGCTTTAAATTTTCTAATATAGAAAGCAATTTCTGTGTGCTTACTGATCCACTTAAACAGACAGAAAAAACTCAAAAATACAGTCTTTTGAAATAAAAGCAGGATGGCAATGCAGTTAGTGAACTTCCTTGACTGCTCATTGACTTTAAAATATCATGAATAAATACTTGCAAAGGGCTTGTGTCAATTTTCCAGAAAGCTAAAAACTGGCTAAAAGCTGGAAGAGAAATTTTAATTTGTGTTGAATCGAATACACGTACTCTGGAAGCCTTTTTGTTATCAGACCTACAAAAATGGGATGTTTACTCACATTTAGAAGAAATCTTGATCAGAGCTGGATGAAGACCCTGGATCCTTTTTTTATATCTCTTGGGTTTCAACACAAGCGCTATCCTTGATGGAATGATTCTGAAAAGATTAAAATATAACATAAATGTATTCATCATTATGGCAAAATCATGTGACGTGCTGAAATTATATTTAAAACTGGCCAAAAGACCACCTTTCCTTTTCTTACCCATTAAAGCTCTCTTTCCTTGGGGATGGTCTGCTGGTAGGTATGTCTGATGGTCAAGAGTAAAATCTCTTCTTGCTATCCAGAAAAACTGTGAATAACTCCTGAAGACAACACTCTGTGTCTTGTGAGTGTGTGTCTATGAATAAGGAAGGGAATTTTCCATATCAACTTCCCCTCTCCACCATTAACATCCCATTTACTATGCAAACTGTGTAGCGTTGTTAACAACAGCAACCCACTGGGCCACCTCTCCTTCCTTTCTTCACTCAATCCCTTTGTATTGTGTGTTTGAAGAGTTGCTCAACCTTCATATCTTGTTTGAACAGGGAGGACCATTCAGTGTGCACATCCCACCTCTCTACCCTCCTCTCCTTTAGTCCACCCATCTGTCTCTCTTCCACCTCCCACATATCTCCCTCTCTCTTTCACTAACAATATCTGTTACACATTTCATCAGACTTGCCCCTGGCATGGAGACATACACCCATGCACACAGCTAGCTTAAACAACAGTATTTGCAATACTTTCTTCGGTCCAGGCACTTTCCTTTAGGGGTAATACTTGACAGAGTTGTGGCATAGCTCAGGAAGTAGGGTGGTCGTAATCGCTCCCTGGTCCTCAAAGTAAATGGTAAATGGACGTGTTCTTATATAAGGCTTTTCTAGATGTGACCACTCAAAGCACTTTAAAATGAATGCCTCATTAACTTACCTATATGCCGGGATACAAACCCGCAATACGCGAGTCCCAGGGGTGTGCTCTACCCATTGGGCCCCCGCGCTAAAAGTGTCCTCGAGAAAGACCCTGAACTCCTGAACTCCTAACTGTTCCCCGGCTGTTGTGGCTTCTATCTGCCCCTATAAAATAAAATGTGTTGAATGAAGAGAATACATTTTGCTGTATATATGTACACTGACACAAGAATAAACCTTGATATAAACTTCTTTAGTTTTAAGTGAGCTCTGGTCATTAAATAACACTTCCTCCTGTTATATAGCATGCATCATTCCCTTCTGGGGATACAGAACAATGTTTTTATAAAGTCATTATGTCTTTTGGCCACCATCCAGTGAACCTGATCAAGGGTATTAGATGGAAGGAAGTAATAGGTGAAATATCCCTCACTGCCGAGAAATGAAGTGATGTTGGAGTATTGAACTTGGTCAGATCTAAACAATATCATGGCCTTTATGTCGGATACTTGAACCATTCACCAAGACTACAGCCAACATACAAAGAGCACATACGTTCTGCACCTTTACAGACACGAAAGCACTAGAAAACACCGAGTTAGTACAGAGGGTCACAGTTAGTCTTCACACTTCAGATGAATGACCTTAGATCAGATGATGTCCTACTAAGCTGAATCATTCAGGTCTTAGAATCTCCCTCTATTGCTAAGGGTTCAATAACTCTTCTCCCTCACATTGACAATTTTAACTGGGTGAAGATGTGATGACACCTCCAGAGCAGTTTCTCTAATCTCCCACTATATTTTCTGGTTAAATAGAGGTCAGTACTTCACAAGTAATGGAGAGGCATAGCTCAGTGGGTAGAGTGGTCATCTGGCAATCCGAAGGTTGCAGGTTTGATCATTGGTCCAGCAGAAAGAATGTCGGTGTCCTTGAGCTGAAGACACTGAGACTCTAACTGCTCCCCGAGCGCCATATGGTGGCAGCTCACTCCTCCAATACAATGGGATGGGTTAAAATGCAGAGAATTTCAAATTTCCCCTTGTGGGACTGATAAGGGAATCTAAAATGAAAAAATAACATTCCACAATATAATTTCAGTGAATTGAATAGACAAGACATCACAGGTAATTTTCCTGGTGAAACTTGTGTGTTGATGTTTTCCAACTCTTTCTGCTTAATTGTTTGATGTGGGTGCATTTGCTACATTATCTGTTCTTTATCGTATTTTTTATTCACTACAGCATCTATTAAATTTAAAAAAAATCAAGATTTGGCCTAAAATATTTGTGACATTATTTGTGTAATGGCAACTGTCCAGCCTGCAGAAGCGTTATCTTAGGGTTGTATTCTTGTTTCTTTTGTTAATGAATTAATTCAACCAAATTGCAATGACGACCATAGCCCCTACAATACATGCACATATTTTTAATATATATTGTAATAGTATTTAGGGAAAAACTACACTTTGTTGCTATGATGAAGTATCTATCACACTGGAAATTGCAGTCAGATGACGCAGAATAAATGCCAATTAATGATACATTAATACATAAGGGTACAAAGGGGGGGAAGTCAACCAGGCTCTGTAGGTGAATTACATGGAAATCGGTTCAGAATTAATCAAATTGTAGTTTGAGGAAGTAAACATCTCCATTCACCGCAGACCAATACTAGGCAGCAGACCGCGGATCTTAACCTCCCCAAGATGGCAGCGACACGGAAGTATCGCAGAATCAGGCTGGGTGGTCAACGAGGTATTCAAGCGTATATAATTATGGTACACAGCATCTCCTCTAACTCTTTTTCTGCGTGGCAGTTATTTCAGTAAAGGAACTGTTGTCCTACATGTATTAGTTCCAATTCCAGCAGGCTCCGCTCAATTTCGGCCGCCATTTTACATTGCACAAAGAAACCTGATGACACTCAATACAGTGACATATAAACCCCATCGCCCACTAGCGTCGTGGTGGCGTATTGCAGAACGATAAAAGACCAAGTGCACAAGCATAAATGCAGACAACGGCGTAGGCCACTTGCGTAAATTACGTTGTAGGCTCTACGTCAATTAAACGCAAAACTATAAATCAAGGTGTCTTGATGCATGCTCAATAATCCAGGTAGGGAAATCACAAAAAGAGGTGAATCTGTTCAACTGGATCAGAAGTTTATTGAGAAACGTTTCGTCACTCACCAGGTGACTTCTTCAGTCTGAGGGCTAGGCTCACTAGTGCACACTGAAGAGATGAGTGTGTATCCGCATCAGGTTTACAGCAACTAAACTTATTAGTAAACCTGGACAGATTAACAGTGCTGTCATTCAAGGCAAACACGCCCACCAAAAATGCCAGTATTTTAATCTTTTATCATTTTTTACAAGAAAAAAAACGTTTTTTCCCGAATCACCACTCTTACACTCACTGTTCATGAGAATATTTGGGGGTAAATTAGTTGAATTAGTGTTTGAAGGGAGATGGAGGGCTAGTTGTAGGGACTGGGTATCTAAAGACTATGTGATAGTAAATCCATATGACGTGTTTAAATTTTAAATTGTAAATTTACATGAGTATGGAAATATTGAGAAAGTGATACATGATCAGAATGGAGAGGGTTGACCGTCCTTTTGGAAAGTAGACGAGCCTACGACGAGTGATTGCAATAAATTATTCATCCACCAGGGGACACTTTGCTCTCGCTGAATCAGGCGAGCTCAGCGAACAGCCACGAAACCAAATAAATACGGAGCTACTTTGTCTTGATGCATGCTCAATAATCCAGGTATGGAAGTCACAAAAAGGGGTGAACCAGTTCAACTGGAACAGAAGTTTAGTCAAATACGTTCCGTCACTCAAACAGGTGACTTCTTTGAGTGACGGAAGGTATCTGAATAAACTTCTGATCCAGTTGAACTGATTCACCTCTTTTTGTAATGGAGCTACTTTGTGACAAGATTGAAACAAAGATAAAAGAGGCGCCAACGCAAGGGACACAGGGTGACAAGGTAGATTTATCTTTTTGTTGCGTCATCCCGATGAATGCAAAGATTTGATAGTGCTGCTACCTGAGTTCATGATTCTCCCTTAATCCCTAACTTCTAAGCAGTAAAACCAACCCAAAGAGGCATATGTTCAATAAAGCCCACATTAAAGTACCCTAAAGCTTCAGTAAATGGTCAAGAGTGACCATGTGAGGATGTCCAGTCTTCTGAAGCACTTTGTTCACAAACCGAGAGCCGTCAAAAGACAAACGACCAGGGAGGGAAAGAGGAAAAACCAGTTTCAAAGCAATGCCAGGTATGGGGACATGGGTAGAGAGACACTGGCAAACTCATGAGAAGGACGAAGAGAGGAGATGGTGTGTTACTTTGGTAACATTTCAAGTTAATAACTCGATAGAGTGGGGGATCGACACAACTCATCCGCCACCAGAGGTAGAGGGAGGAGAGAGGTAAAGAGAAGGGGGATACATCTGGAACTCCCTGCTATTCAACTATGGGGAACGGTGGTAAGAGTATTCAACTGAGGGGCCTAGCTTGACAATAACCAGCAGCACCTATAATGCATTAAATATGTCTTCATTTCAGGGATCATTTTCACTGATTTTGATGCTAAATGTTGTGCGATCAGATATTTATTTCATGATTTAGAATGAGAAATAGAAATATAAGTCATTGAACTGAATCCTGCATTTATCATATTCAAAAAATGAATCAGTTCTTATGTTCATTAAGATTTGGGAGATATTTTTGTTCATCTTTTTCAATCATGTATTTTGATGGTTTTAGAGGTAATCAGTAGGAAAATTCACCAACCATGTATGACAGTAATACATTGTCTCTTCTCCTGATAGACATGGAGACCAAAAGCTCTATCTTATATTTATTTTTAATCTACCAGGGTTTTGGGGCAGGGGGAAGACAAGACTGAGCGTATTATTCGACTATTTAATAAATATTTGGCGTTTATTTAAAATAAATGTCAGATGTGTTGCAAGGTCAGCACTGGGAGACAAGGATAAGAAGTGAAATCGTGAATTGTTCTCTGGGTAATGCTGGTGGCGGCGATGGATTAAAGGGTTCATGAGATAGAAAAGGCAGTTGGCCGGTATTTCTTTTCAGTCCGGAGATGTGAGCAGGTCTTTGTATGCCGAATCTTATATGCAGTCACATTTGAAACTAACTAGAGGAAGAGGTTTTATGCATGTGGGGGTGGACTGGAGGTTCTTGTTCTACTGCATGCTGATTTATTTTTTTAAGAACTGTTTTGAGTTTTTAATCATGAGAAAGAGGATATCATGTATTTATTTGTTCGTTTGTTTCCTTATTCGTCGAGCGAAGTGGAGACATGTTGGCTGGGTGTCACTTCTTCAAGGGCCTAATGTAGAATAAGAACTGGTTTAGGGTTAAGGCTTGACTTATTATATAATTGAGTTAAATCTAAGGTAAGGGTTAATGTTATGCATTTAAATCGAAAGGTTACGAGTCATGACTAGAGAATGAATGTTGTCAGTGAGAGTCCTCATGAGTTTAAAAACAAATGTGTGTGTGTGAGAGAGAGAGAATGAGTGGGAGAGACGAGATAAAGAGAGAGGAGCCTGAAACAGAGCTACACATCCTCACCAAACATGAAAAAACACAGGCATCTTAGAGAAGTACATTTCAGACAAATTAAACAACTGATGAGATTTTCTTAAATTAGTGGATGAGGATAAATTAGCAGTCCTACTGGGGAAGGACCCAGAGATCTGTAGGTTAGCAGCAGCCTATATCAATGCCAGCCACACAGTGAGGGACAGTGAGGGACAATCAGATGACACATGTTATTATTTTCAATGATGGTTTATTTGTTTTTAGAGGGGGGGGATGTAACCAGCCTTGTATCATTGACTTTCCAATCTTGTTTCATCAGACTGTTAATACTGAATCAATGTGACCAAAAAAAATAAAATAATGAATATAGATTGAAATTCATAATACCCTACTCAGGGAAGCTTCTGTCTGCAATCTGCAATCAATGTGGAAGGTACGTGGCTTTCATCACCCCATCAAATGCCAAAGTAGCTTTTTTGTGTCCAGAGGGTTTATTCACTGGCCTCCAGCTAGTTCGAAGGCTCTCTGTGAAACTGTCATTTTAGTCTATGATCATTCATACCCATTTCAACTCTCTCTTCCACCTGCACGGAATTCCTCTCTTGTTTACAGGCAGCCGTGTCAACTCAGTGGCAGTGGGGGTAGCTGTTGGCTTCTCTCTCCTGGGCATCCTCTTCACCATCGCTATTTTGCAGTTCTGCTACAAGTATAAATGCAAGAAGTGCAAAAACTGCTGCAAGAAAAAAGGTGAGAAAAGCCCCATCTGAAAGAACCATCACACTCAAGATAACATTACTTACATAACATTACTTGTGGTTTCTGGTTCCACTAAGCATCTCGTGGACTCTGTGTCTTCCTTTCTTTCTTTCTTTCCTCTCCTATTAAACGCAGAGCCCTCAGTGAAAGAAAAGGTTCTTACGTGAGTGTTTTCTTTCAAACTCCAACACACTTCACCACCATTGCAATATGTTACTTGTATCGTTATCTGCGTGAAGTTGTTGAGTCTGTTATTTCATCTTTCTGTCTTCAGAAAGGTGGGCTTAAAGAAGTCTCCCCCTCCCTTCTCCATCAGTGGCATTATCAAGTAATACCCAGTGTCTCCCTGAGGGAAAAATCTCAGCAGCTCTTGGGTCTGTTACCTTCCTCACACACTCCATCATCCGTCATGACTGGTGTCACATGTTTGCACAGTGCAACATTAGACCAGTGTCGTTTGTTAATTGTTGTACATCTTGCTTCCTCTGTGGCTATTTATGTGGTTTTAGCTGTTATGTTTGCTGTATGAGTCAAGGAATCTACTGCAACCAGCAGGGGATACGCTGTGGTTATGGGTTTTAGCTCTTAGCAGATCACAAAGTCCTGTTTTCGCTCATGTCTGCCATGTCCTGAACATCTGCTCCCCTTTACTCTGCAAGAGTGTGTAGGTGTTAGAGAGAAAAGATAAGAGTAAGAGATTGAGAAATAGAGAGAGAAGAGTGTGGGTTATTGTATACCACCATGTTATTTGTTTGTGTCTGAAAGAAAGAGGGTATAATCTTAATGTCATATATGTATATATTCTTTGTATGTAAAGCATTTAAATCCCTTTAATGTAACGCGAGTGCTGGAATTCAAACATAAATGTACATACTTGCATATAAAACTTCGTATACGCTTGCCGTCTGCTAGTCTCGGTGTGTCTTGGAAACAGTCACACTTCATTATCTCGTGGGTTGAAAAAAAAATTCCACAGATAAATAATAGAAGTTTTGCTGCTAAAAGAACCTTTGGTGAAAAGACGGAACAGTGTAACCACACAGCAGCGAGGCATATCTCTTTTCTTGTAAACTGAAGGTGACATCCCTCCAAATCAACATGTGACATCTGCTTGATACCTCCTATGTTTTTTTCTGAGTTTCAAGTGATTTTGTTAGTCCCTTCGTTTGATTTGACAAAAAAAACACAACAACAACTACCGCTTGTTCATTGCAGCGTTTTTTTTTCATGCACAGGATATTTGGGAAAAAAGCTAATGTTAAGTCAGATCCTACATTAACTCCTGAATGTATATTGTAATAGGGGTAAGTGACAATTGCAACATGAGATAAAATTAATACATTTCATAACATTGCCAATATGGATGGGTGGATGGATGGACGGACGGACAGACAGACAGACAGACAGACAGGCAGACAGACAGACAGATAGATAGACTGACCGATCAACAGATGGATAGATTATGTGTCCTTAAGGCGAAAATTCTTCTACACACTGACTAAGATTCAGAGTCTTCAGACTGAAGAAGTCACCTGGTGAGTGACGAAACTTTTCCAAATAAACTTCTGATCCAGTTGAACTGATTCACCTCTTTTTGTGAAAATCCTCTAGGAGTTACGTAGAAAAGACGTCGGGGATTTACTTGTGTGTTGAAGAGCACGGAAAACCCTTTATTTTTTTCTTGATGCATGCTCATTCTTGATGTACCCTTTCTTTATTCATTCACAACGATCACAACTACATCTCTGTCGCACAAAAGTGTCGTCATCACCCGGCTAGAAACTATAGGAATAACACGGCAGGCATGCGAACATGAGCGACATCGCCGTGAATTATAACTATAGAAATTTGCTCATCGTCCTGTGGGTGAGTAACCACTACAATACCTTTATTCAATATAAAACATTCAATAAATAGCTATGCTTTGAAAGTGTATGTTACTGATCCGAGCCAGGTGGAGGCTCAACATGGAAAAGTCCCTTGCTGAGTAAGCTAATAGCATCCAAAATATGAGAGAAACTTCATCCACATCAACGTAGACAAATTCGTTTGGATTGTCATCGCTCAATAGTCAGTTATGATGATGAATTCAATATCTGAATTTCATATTTGGGTCGTTACAATGACTAAAAACAGGATGTGATTTTGGATAGAGATATGAGGAAAGAACAAACTGATCACATCAAACATTCAAAAACCCACACCCTAACTCAAACCGTTGCAGTTCTTGCATAAAAACTGTTTTTTTGGGTGCAGTTTCATCAAAATAGACTTTGCCTTACTATACCCCTGAGATTACGGTTGGTATCTAGCAGCTGCGTACTGTGAGCAGGAAGCCTTGGTTTGCGTTTCTTGTCCAATTTAAACCATATCAGTTCTTAATATGCTCCCTTGAAAGTTTTAATGTATGCAGTATTTCAATATCTAAAGGAACATTCACAGCATTATAGCTTATGTCATCCTGATCTGTGCCTGAAAAAGATGACATGAGAGGTGGAAGCATATTCTTGTCAAACATCCACATGAGATATTTAACATCTTGTCAGTCTGTTGGAATCTGTCATATCAATCATTTTTAAGTTCTACATCCCTCAAAGAAAGAGAAATGGTGTTGATGTCACAGTTAATTCCCTCTTCTACTATGGGCAATGAGGAGAGAGATGCTAGCAGAGGGAAAGTCTCTGTCAATTCTAAACATGGCAGGTTGTGTGATGTCTGTAAGCCATCCAGCCTGTTCGTTGGAAATCTCTCCATTAGAGTATTTCTCTGATAACTTGATTGTGAAAGTTCTTCTTTGTATGTTTCTATACTACCATTTTTGCTGTTCAGCAGCGCATTTGTATTACATGTATTTCTGTACTCTTTGCACTCTTTAGTGCCATAATCTCCTGTTGTGTGACACCAAAAGCATCTACCTGCCCCAAAACAAATACAGGACTGATGCCCAGCTCTGTATCCCGTGAAGTCACTCACTACTGTTTCTGGATTTACAAGGATCTGTTTCAAACTATCCTCTTCATCACACACTTGGACATCCACAGTTGAGGAACATTGGCTCTGGTTATCATCCCCAGCTATGTGTCTCTTTTCCGGTAAGATTTCGTTCTCCTGACCATCAAGAATCCCACGAATATCCAACTGGTGACCCAGATCCACCCCGCTGTCTTTTCTTTGGGTGTTATTAGTCCTTCCATCCCGCAGCAGGTGCTCTCCTGTATTGCTCCTAGTGCTAGCAGGGCTCTCTGACCCTCCCATGCTCCCACAGCCACTGTCATCTTGTTGGACTGAAAGGTTTGTGGTATTCTTTGCATCAAACTGTGACTTCTCGGTCTCACTGCTGTCAATGCATGTTCCCCAGTACCGCTCCTTTGGGACTGCTACTTGAGGTGTCACTACTTTTTTGGGAATACCTTCTTCAACTTTAGCTCTGGAGGCAGTCAGAAACCAGCCTTTGTCTGTGATAACCTCCATCGGGCCTTCTGCAACACTGAGTGGAGACCAGCTTCCTCCTTTAAGTTTCTTGGGTAAGAAGAAAGAGAAGAATTAACAGTCATTCCTTATTCATTTCAAGCTCTTTTATGCACCTGGTTAATTGCCCATGTGAACCTACTAGTTGTGTACAAGACCTAGCCAGCTATACAACCTTGAAAGGTTGAAATGGAGAGATTGATGTACTCTGTTGTCATTGCAGGCATACAACATTACGTTTGGTAATTCAGAGACTAGCACCAGTAGAGAAATGAGATTATAAAGCAAGATAGATAATAGAGACGATAAAAATAAGGTCCAAAATAGTTTCATCAGGTCACTTGGACATACGTTTCAAACAAAACAGAAGTAAATTTTAACATTCATCTGAATGTCATTCTCGGCTCTCAGTCTAGTATATGACCCACCCCTTTTATAGGGACAGAGATGTCAATTAGGGTGATCACAAAGAACGGGGCAAAACAGAGCCAAGATGGAAGACAACAAAATCATCCTTTCAAGCTCAATGATCCAGGTAGTCAACAAAGTCAAAAATAAGGTTAGTAAACAAGACCAAAAAAAATGCAGTAGTGTCCTTTATCTGCTTCAATTGGACTAACACCTTATGTAGCTTCAGCACCCTATATAGCTTCCTCATTGCTGTATAGTAATGATGCTTACCAGTGAAACAGGGGTTTTCTCTGGATATTTTAAGAAACAACAGATGACTGTAAGCAGCACAGACAGGACAACTATTGAACCCAGGATTGAAAGGGATGTCACAGCAATGATGTACCACTCTGTAGAAAAAAGACAAAGAGAACACATCTCACTATGAATACCATGGCTATATGGAAACTTGAGGTTTTACCAGTTTTCCAACTAAATAACTTCATGATAATTGTTGCCAGTATCCGTCATTTAGGCATGTTTCAAGTAGCTCTTACCTTGGTAAGGTAGCCGTAGACACTGACTAATGGAGTCATTGCTGGTGGCGACAGCTCCGTTGCCCTGAACTCTGAGGCGGACACAGTACAATGTACCCCAATGAAGGGAGTCAAATGTCTTTGTTCCCTCATCTTCCATCATTTCGCTATTCAGAAATGCTGTTGTAGTCTGCAAGACAACAGTGAAAAACTATTATAGCTGGCCATTTATTCATATAGGCAACTGGGTATTTATACATCATCTCTCTCTCTCTTTCTCTCTCTCTTTCTCTCAGTGTGTGCGTGCGTGTGTAATTCCAACAACCAACAACACCAAGCTAAATTCCTAGTGCATGTAATGGACATAGCTATCAAATGATCATGGATTCTGAATTTACTGCTCATACTCTCTTTGCATCCTACTTTTGAAATATTCAGCTGGTGTTTTATCTTAGTAGTGAAGTGAAGTAATGTTTTGCTGCCCACCTTATTGTATTGGTCTCTGTCATCCAGGAAGATGGTGTAGGTTACCCCAAGTGGAAAGAGCTTCCTCAAAATTGGCTTTGTTTGAACTTTGATCACTAGGGTGCTGGAGGTGGCCAGTATGGTGAAAGAAGGAGGCTGCAGTTTGCCTTTGGGAATGTACAAAAGCATAATGAGATGTCAGAAGATGTCAAACTACTGCACCTCGGTGTCTATATCGGCACATTCCTGTGATAGAGTAGCATTGTGTAGCACACTGTCTAACAAATTCCATCCAAAATCTGAACGGACATAATTTGCGCATATACACTTGATCTTTTGATTTCCCAAAGTACTTTTATAAGTACTTTAAGTGCCCCCTTGGGTGTCGAGCCAGTGAGACAAGGATTTCATCATGAGAATGAGTGTAATCTTGCTGTCATCTGTGACAAACTTGAAACTAACACAACAAATTGAGTTTGCTTACTTTGATTTGGGTAGACCCTCAGACTGACTGTCCACTCTGACATGCTGTCCCCTGAGAGCAGCTGAACTCTGACCTTATAGGCAGACGTGTAGCTGTCAATAAGGCCAGTAAGGTCGCAGTAGGAAGCAGTGATCCCCATGCAGCTGATCACATCCCCCCAATTGCTGCCATACCTATGGAAAGAAAAATGTACAGTGCTACTTTTTTTTGCGTGAAAGTGAAAGTTGTCTGTTCATTTACATCTATCAGTTAATATTGACCATAATTTGCAGACAACATTTGCAAAAAGTTTGAAACATTACATAGCGGAAATATACAGAATAGGGTGAAATCCCCCCCAAAAATTTTAAATCGGGTCATCTGGACAATGTTTAGTGTGCCACTAAACATTGTGCGATTTCTAGATTATTGAGCTCGCATGAAGACAAATAGGATGAAATATTTACTTAAGCTCTAACCTCACAACAAGACTGATAAATCGCAATCACTACTATTCGCAAGAGTATTTACAGCTGTTAAATCAAGCTTACATTCCCATCTGCACGTTGTATCGAGCCTTTATTTGGCCATCGGTGGGAGGGTTCCAGACCGCCGTCACCTCTCCATCTGTAACCTCCACCTCCAGGTTCTCTGGCTGTGGGACGTACAAGCCTGCCAGAGAGACAGGTAGAATGTGACGTAAATCCCAGCTCCTCATCACAAAAGCATTGAAATTAATAAGCAAAGAACAATCTTTACAGTTTATGTTGGGGGAACAAGTCTATTCTTCTAATCTACAAACATGGAAGTGATGGGATTTGCTGTTTTGCATTTATTATTTTTGACTATTATTTTTATTTTTTATGAGATAGGATCAGGATGAGAAATTGCTCTGTTGACCGAGATGAGACGAGGTCTTACAAGTTGTTTGCAATACGATTATAGTTCAATGAATTACTATTGTATTAACCTGCCATTTTTTCCTACTGGTTTTCCCCAAGTTCTACCATGTTTCAGTCTAACTAACCACAGTGATTTGGCAAAGAGGAACAAACATGCAGTGGGTTCAAAAAGGCACCATGGAACTACCTTTGTGACAAGAGTGTTGGAAAATCAGATAAAATTTTAGATAATTTCCAGAACATCTCAGCGGAAAATATAATCACCATTTCATCAGTCGAACATTGTGTTAACATTGTGTTAAACGGGTTTTTAAGGAAGTTATTCCTTGTTTGATGTGAGGGTCTGAGGACAGGATTCGTGTTAATGTTAAGCTGACTGAGGCAAATCGTTATTTTGTGATAATGGGCTAAAGACATAAAATTGAAGGGGCAGCATGGCTCAGTAGGTGGAGTGGTCATCTGGCGATTGGAAGGTTGCAGGTTCGATCCCCGGTCCTGCAGAGAAGCGTGTCGAGGTGTCCTTGAGCAAGACACTGTTCCCCTAACTGCTCTGCCCTGTGATAGACTGGTGACCTATACAGGGTGTACCCCGCCTTTCACCCAATGAGAACGGAGATAGACTCCAGCTCCAGCGGTTGACGATGGATGGATGAATGAATGGATGTACAAACAAAATGGACTTGTCTACAAGAAGAGCTATGTTAAGACGCGATAAGATATTCCCACAAGGGGAAATTAGCATTTTATTAAATATTATTTTATTAAATTGTTTAAACTTTAGTATCCATAACTAGTGATATGATATGTTTACATAGCCATTGGTTTTCTTCAAATTGATATTTTTAAATGAGTGGAACACAATAGAAAAAAAATTGAATCTTGCCTCACATTTACCACCAAAAGGAGGGATTTAATTGTAAAGTATACATTTTAGTAATTAACAGAGACATCACTGGAGATTACCCAATATGAAGTTCTAAAAGCAACTGAGAGACTCTGGGTTCTTTAGATTTTGGTAACAACTATTCATTACCTGTCACACAATTTGTGCAGATCGCCAGCAAAACAAGAATGAACATTTGGTTACTGCTATCCATTTGGCGTAGGGCGGAAAAATATTCTTCCATCATTAAAGAGAAGGTGACACGATTGCCAGCAAGATCATTTCAAGCTCTTAAACCTTCGTGTTTTTGGTTTGTTTTTTTAAAATCCAATAATTAATTCCAGGAAACATGAAGGGAAGTATAAAAGAAGAAGAAAAAACATCCACTTTGTCTTCTGTCCACGAGAGTAGTCCGTCCTCAGTCACAGTTAAAGTAATGTCCTCCTCCTTCTATAATCTCTATGTCAGTAGAAAAACAAGGTATTTTTCTTCCTTTATGACAGGGGCTGTGGCTTCTCAGCCCCCTCCTCCTTTGCTCAACCCTGCAGCCTCAGCTGAGGAGTTTCCTGCTCTGACTAGATCCGTGACCTTCTGCTCTTGGTTTCATGGCCTTCTGTCAGTTCTCATTGCTGTTTGTTCCTCTTTCACCCCTCTTTCTGCAATAGAAAGCTGAAGCTAAGATTAATTAGGAAGTTCCCTTTTGCTTGGTCCTTGCTGGTTTTTAGGATATTCCTTTTCCTGAGGGGGGTGGGGGTCTGCTGTTGGCTCCGAGATGCAGATGCATCTGTACCTCTCATGCTCTCACAATGTCGAATTGGATATTAAATCGGCCATAGGCCACATTCATATTTCGGGTTGCCTGTTTGTAACTGTCTTTTCTATTTTCAGCTTGTGAGCAAGTTTGTGTGACTTGCATGTGCTCTCCTGTCTTTCCCCGTGGTGGGTAGAACTGAGATATGTTGCTGTAACTAAACAAGGTAACCTACTGCTTATTTCTTCCCAGCAGCACACCTGGCTTGAGGTTTTGTTAGGGACTACTTAAACTGCAAGTCCTTATTTACTGTCATTTGGCTGGTTTGAAAGGGGCGGCATGGCTCAGTGGGTAGAGGGGTCGCCCGACGATCGGAAGGCTGCAGGTTCGATCCCCGCACCTGCAGAGAAGGGTGTCCTTGAGCAAGACACTGTTCCCCTAACTGCTCTGCCCTTTGATCGACTGGCGACCTGTACAGGGTGTACCCCGTCTTTCACCCAATGAGAACGGAGATAGGCTCCGGTTCCCCCGCGACCCGATTTCGGATAAGCGGTTGATGATGGATGGATGCAATGCATAGATATAGAAATAAGCAACATAACTCTCTAGACATTACAGTG
>OMLC01035624.1:0-23986 GCA_900302585.1 Regalecus glesne
TGTATCACTGTTTGAATGCAACTCAGGACGTGTTTGCTTTACAACATGCAACTGACTGGGCCGAAGATAAAAGCTTACGTTCCCCATCGGGGTGTGAGGATGAGCCTGCTAAAAGCTGACAGAGATGCATCCTATCAAATCTCCTCTAACCACTAAGCAAAAGCAGACCCAAAAGGCAGTTGCCTTTCGTTTAACACGGGCTCAGACTACATCCAGATCCATACTCTTCTCTGTCCAGCGTCTTCCCTGTTCCTCAAGGAATGCCACAGCAGATTCAACAGTTTCCACTTGCACCCTGTGAGGGTACAGCACCAATGGCAGTCTTTGTTGACTCAGGCCTCGACTGATCCCATACAGGGGCTCGACCGCGTGGTGGAGGGATGGTCTTGTCGAGCTGCATGAGTTGGCAATTTTTTTACAAAGGACGCTCTTCCAGACACAACCACTAACCCTGCAGATGGGAGCACAGGTAAAGTGCCGGATGCCATCCCAGTATTCGTGGACTTGCATCTATGCCCGTCACCAAGCCTACGTCCATATTAATCCAAAGAGACCCATCCAGGGTGTTTCCCCACCTGCCACACAATGAGAACTGTGATAGGCTCCAGTTCCCCCGCAACCCAACTTCAGATAAGTGGTTGATGATGGATGGCTGGCTGGCTGGATGTTACATTCAGGACACTAAATTATGCTGTCTGTAACAAAATCAAGATGTAAACTGGGGAAATGTAATTGACCAAAATAAGCATCGATCCAGACAATCTTGGTTGATTTGTTTTCCATTTTCAGAACAAAAAACAAAGGCCATACTCCCTCAAACTCACCCCCTCCTGTTTATATGGGGGTCCTGTTCCTCCGGGACCCCTCTGGCAGGCCCCAACATCAAGGGTAACTCCTCTGTTAATCTGCAGCTGTGTTCGGCTGACCTCCTTGTTGTTACAACTCATGATCTCATGTCTGATGGTCTGCCAGGCTGCTCCTTCAGCACCATTCATCTACTGTATGAACCGCCCATGTGACCGGCCAGGCTGTCATTGCTAAATGCATCTCACTGTAAACTTGTGATGTTTTCATAATGTGGGACAAAACTCTTCTGCATATTTGTGGTAGCCCGAATTGAAATCTCTGTATTGGTGTAGCATGTTAAATAAACTGGCCATTTGCATTGGTGGGCTTGGTGCAGAAAAATACTGTTAAATGACATAGCAAGACATGTAATGTATGCATGTGGATGATATTTGAAATGGGATCACACGTTTTTACAGAATATCAGAGAGAGAGAGAGAGAGAGGTCCATTTCTACGTATCACATGGACTTAGATGGATGCGGGGGACTAAGGCAGTATGCCCTTCCTGACGCCCTGCGTTGGGTTCGAACTCGCACCATTTGGCTTGTCAGTTCCCGAAGCCCACATTCTACCACTGAGCCACCACACCCCCAACATTACAGAATATAAATATAGATCACTATACAGCAACACACAGATATAAGTGGCCGAAATAGGTTTTCTCAGAAGGGTGTCTGGCCCCTCCCTCAGGGACGGGGTGAGAAGTTCAGTCTGCTCCTTTATGTAGAGAGGAGCCAGGTGAGGAGATTCAGCATCTAGTAAGGAGGGCACCTGGTGTCCTCCCTAGTGAGGTGTTCCAGGCATGTCCAGCTGGGAGGAGGCCACAGGGGTAGACTAAGGACCAGGTGGAGGGATTATATCTCCACACTGGCCTGGGGACCCCCCAGTCAGAGCTGGTGGATGTGGCCAGGAGAAGGGAAGATTAGGGCCCCCTGCTGCAACTGCTACCTCTTTGACCCAATGTTGGATGGGCTGAAAAAAAAAAGTGATTTGACTTAAAGTAGAAATAGATTAAATTCTACTTCTCAAACACTCCCTAAAATATTTCAAATACCATTTTGTTAGAAAAATGTAGGCCTTGAACTGTTGAGATCATTAATCTAGACGCCAAGACTGCTCATCGTGATGTGTTGATGTCTGAATTTGATCCAATTAACTCTCCACGAGCTGAAAGCAGGGTGGTCTATGTTCATACGTGTGTATGTGCCAATGGCTGCCCTCCCTGGCCAGTGTTAGTCTTCCCAGTCAACCCACATCATCGTTAAGGCAATGATGACTGTCTGTTCTTCTAACGACCATCTTATACGATTTTGTGATTTAATTGAAGATGTCTGCCCGTTTGGCCGTGCAGCTGATGTTTTCTGGGATCTGCCATTATAACTGCAGTTAAGCCGGAATGAGGACGAGACACATAGAGGGCAATGGAAGAGACATGACCTGGCAACTTTCCTCCAGGCCATCCAGGTTCCTTAAAAGCACAGATGATATTTTTTCAGCATGACAAATCCTTTCCTGGTTTTTAATCCATTACAGTCCATGTCCAGGTGACTCGGTTCACTGCGATGCTTCATGGAGAGGACGCATAAGAAAGAAAATGTTTGAAAAAAACTGATTACTCTCTCAAAAAAGGACAGGTCTGTTTTTACATGCTCCAGACTTAGATGGAGTGTCAAGGATTAAGACCAGATGCCCGTCCTGATGCCCTCCGATCTGTTTGATCCCACAGCATCTAGCTTGACATTACCCGAAACGTGTGCTCTACCACTGAGCTACTGACATGAAGGCCTTGAAATGACAGGATAATAAAGTACATCTTCCCTTATTTATGAGCCCTGAGTTGCCATCTATCTTTAAATAGGATAATCTGTATATTTAAAGTGGCCTGGCATCAATAAAACATAAAACAAGGCCGTCACTCCTATGGGCTACCAGTCTGACAATGTCAAGCAGGTCTGTTTTGACGCGTCATGACTAATGGAGCACGGGGGGAATACGGTCAGATGCTTTTCCTGACCGTGGGATTGAACCCCTGACATCTGGCTCATCAATTCTTGATCCACACACACACACACACACACTCAACCGTCGAGCTACTGCAGCCTCCACAAGGGCAAAATTCCTGCCCTCAAGCCAAAAATCACTGACGAACCAATTTCCTCCTTTACCCTGGCAGACTTACATAAACAGTACAATAGCTCTCAGGACATAATGTCACGGGTGTGTTAACTCAACACGTATAAAAGCCGTGTGCCTCACAGTCGGTTTAAGACATGTCTTAGTTTACCAGCAAGCACCACGTTCACAGTGTTAATCATACTCCAGTGAGACGCCCATGGTCAATCATTCCTACAGCCAAACTAACTACATCTCAATGACGCTTATGGAGGTGCTGGAGTTTCCCCAGAGGTTAACAAGTACAAATGTAAAACCGTGGAGAGAGAAAGACTGTTTCCAGAATCAGGCAAGGGCCACAAAACCTGCCAGGTAACGTTAGCACTGACATATTATCGGGGAATAGGTCAGGGTAGTTGTCTGTCCGTGCTGAATTTACCTGAGGAAACAATGTTGGGCGAGGAGACAGATCACATTACTATTGAGCCAGGTGCATGAATGGAAAGGTGGAAAATAGATTGAATAGAGCTCAAATAACAAGAAAATGGGCTTTTATGGAAATAGTAAACTATGTGGCAACACTGGAAAGGGTTCCATGGACATGTTTGCCTGATTATTTTGGAATATTGCAAATAGGTTAAATAACTCACACTAAATATATTTAATTATTTATTATGACTGGATTCCTTAACAATTCATTTCTTTATTTGCAATGTAAAAAAACACATAAATAATTAAATGAATTACTTTTGCCTCAAATTATCTTTATGAGTTGGGGCCTCCAAGTATCTTTTCAGTTAGTTTCAACTTCAGAAACTTCACAAACAACTTCTGGACAATGACAACCATGCTAGTGGGGCAGGTTAAGTATCATGATAAACCTGCAGCCAAAAAGCTGTAAGAGGAGGAAAACCCAGGAATGGCTGCAAGTGTCTTCAGTTGGAGGCTGTTTTACCAGCTCATCAAACAGTGTCTTTGTCAGCAATGGAGATGAAGTGAAGCACTTTGCATACACAAGTGGTACCCAGATCAACCAGCCTGTCAACTAGTCACTAGGCAAAATAAAGACACGTGGATTTTTAAGGAGCAAAAATACCATCTGTTAAATAATGAATGACCGTTTCATGCATTGGATGAGTTCTTCCTTGGATGATGTTACTATCCAGCTGCAATCTTGCTCCTGCCATAGCAACACATCCCAGGGATTTGAAAGAATAATTTCCATCCATCCATCATCAATGGCTTATCTGAAGTTGGGTTGCGGAGTCAAGCTGGAGTCTATCCCAGTGCTCACTTGGTGAAAGGCACGGAAACACCCTGGACAAGTTGCCATCCAATCACAGAGCAATGATAATTTCATTTCTAAATTTATTTATCAACAACCTGAGTTTTATTTTCATCCATTCTTCCACCATGCATATCGATTATGCGATCATTCTACTCACCAGCTTCATTTTGAAAATGTTAAATACAGAACAGCCTCTGGACACAGCTTTACAATTGTGTCTTACAGGACAACTGAACATGAGCACGAAATATGTTTTCCAACAAGTCTAACTTATCTAACCAAGTCCTCCAAACTGTGCATTTGGAAGTGGGGAAAAAAGAATGTTCAAGTCAAAAGTTAGGACTTATCCAATTTTATCAGTTCTCAATAGCATCATTATCATTATTATTATTATTATGTGTGAACTACTTCCTGGTTGAACTTACAGGAGCAGGCAGCCTACCTTTAGCCAGAAGTAACTATTGATCAACAACACAGCCTGTGCAACAGAGAAGTCAAAAGAAAATGGGGAACTCACGCACACTGTTATAATAAAGAATGAAGTTTAGGTATTATGGCTGCTGGCATGTGATAGGTAGTAGACGTTATTATAAAGAATGAGCTTTAGGTATTATGTGCTGTTTTTATTTTGCCAAGGGACAACAGATGAAAATGAACCTGGTGGCTAAATCTGGCATATTTGCATTTGACTCTGAATGTTCATTAGTATGCAATGTCCCTATTTAAATAAATAAATACTATTCCAAAAATACAAAGCTTGCTCCAAAGCAAGAGCAAATCTGAGGTTGACTTTCACCCGCTAGCAAGTACTGAGGGAGAGGATGGGGATGAAGCATGACACAGAGTTAACCCATAGACTAGGATGTGTTCTGGCAACCAAGGTCAAGGGGCATGTCTGTGTCCTGTATGCCTAGGGGGAGGGGGCAACTCAGATTTTGTGTTTACAAACTGAAACTGACAAATCCTACTCGCTTTGCCTTTAAGGCTCGTGCTCAGCTGCCACATTAGATGCTCTTGTAAAAATGTGTAGCAGTGACCTCTTGTTAAAATCTTGGAAAAGGAAGCTGGAGAGTAAATTCGATCATAACCTATATGCAGGCTATATTGTTATTTTTTATAATTATTATACTGATTTGCATTACTACCTTCCTAGTTAATATGAATGCGTGTGATATGCACGTTTACATATTCATAGTCAATATGTATGTAAACAGAAATGTGTATAAATGTATGTTTATCTATCTATCTATATATGTTGGATATCAGGCACTCACTTAGAAGCCTAAACCTTCATTCAGGGGATATAAACTAGGGGTGGATAAATCAGATTATCCAGCGAGGCTCAGTGGTAGCTCAGTGGTAGAGTGTGCGAGCCAGATATTGTGGGTTCAACCCCACCATGGGGCATCAGGAAGAGCATCCAGCCTTACTCCCTCAAGCTCTATCCAAGTCTGTGTCCATGCTACAACTGATAGCTTGCCAACCATATGGAGTTATGGAGAGTAGTTAACCACAGCACCATCAATGTTACTGGATGCCACTAGGATGAGACTGGGAGATCTCTCCTAACAATCCATTCACCCTTTCCCTAGCTGTGAGCACGTAGCTAGAGGGAATTCAAGTACACACAATATAGAAAGCCAATTGTGTGTAAGAGACAAGCATCATCTCAGCTGGCTCCTGTGCCCAGTATTCTTTAGTAAAGGATCCGTCCATGACGGCCAATGAGGGGACAAGTCATCTGGGATCAGTTGCGTGTGCTAGGGAATTTATCAGAAATGGTGCGTTTGCACCCCCCCCCCCATGAGATGCTGAGGACATAAGGATTTGGTTCCAACTTCTTGTCAGTAAAACAGGTTAAAGGTCCACACGCAGAGTTTGCCAGGTAATTAATTGACTACTTAAATACCCCCCCTCCACCTCATTTCAGAGGGCTACAGTAAGCAGGCCCGAGGCGTCCTTTCCAGTTTTCAACTAGTCAGCGGTCTCTTGAGTACTTATATAGAATTTAAAATCACCATCATCTTGGCCCACTTTTTAGGCCTTGGGAAGAACACGGTGTATGACCTACATCATGCTCTGCATGTGAAGCATGGCATGAATTGTCTTGGAAAGGACATGGCAAGTGGATGCAGTCTTTTGGACTGGGCTGTAAGCATGACTCTGTGATGGCATATTGCCCCTATGGTACAAGTCCAAAATGCTGATGCATGGGGGCTACCTGTACAACAGGCCTACACACACTGCAGACAACTGATGATGGCTGCAACATATATGGCCAAATATGACACATCTGTGTTGAAGCACGAAAATGGTCACATCTCTCCAAAACAACACCACTGGCTAACGTTGCTGAGGGGAATGACATGGTAGGTTAAATCAAAACAGCTGTAGGTCTGACATTTAGAAATACCAATGTTGATGACCTCTCGGGTGTTACATTGGACGTCCCTCAAGATGGAAATTTACCTTGTTTTTGTTAAACGGAAACAAAGCTAATGTACGTTTTATTTTAAAGCGACTAACGTCACCATTTTCAAACACTGCTCCCTTTAATACGCAAAAAATTACACATTAAATTACGAGAAAATGCTCATCATCATAATACACTCGAGAAAAACGAGAGGATAGAAAAGGCAGTGCCTGGATTCGGTACCTGGATTCTCTCTCCATAATCGGGGTGCCGTAAATGATGGCTTTAAGGATAATCCGTCGTCTTGAGTTGGAAGTGCAGATTCATCAAATAACCAAAATCTTATTGATAGATCATGCAGCTGCTCACGCCGTCCACGGAAATAAGGTCCAACGCAGCAGCACCATCGCTGCTGTTGCTGCCGCGACTGCTGCTCGGTGAGACAGGCGGTCTCCCACAGCAGTAGCCGTGAGTTGCTATGCGATGCTGCTAAATTCGAGCAGTGGGATGTTTCTATTTATTCAAGAGAAATCCAAAATCACGATCATTGGAGAAAGGAGCCCGATTATAAAACGGGTTGTACGTAAAAAGGTAGCATCAATCATTAATAGATATAATGAGGAATGGCGTTCTTCACATTCTTTTCATCACGGAGAATAGATGACCAATCACGCCGCTACATAACACGTGATTGACATATTGTGAGCCAATGGTAGACCGTATCTATGTCACTGGGATAAGGGACAGAGAAATCAACCAATCGTTGATGAGATTTATTCTGCTTGGAAGGCTGGGCTCACAGGTGTCATACAGCGGTGCAGTCTTATTTGGGGTTGATATCGTTTTTTTTGCAGTGTTTCAAGGATAAATAGGTTTGATTTTTTTCTCAACATGAGATTTTTTTCCCTCTGCAATAATCTCCCAGATTTGTTACATTTCTCTGGCCTTGTTAAAAAATAAATATATTTTTCGTCCTCAAATCGGGGTTAATCATACGATTTGAACATGAACTTTATGCCCTTTTTTGGAGATCCCCCTCACCACGCTCAGAACTTACATTGCACTGCTTATGGAGGTCCCAGGGCATTTTCTTCATGGCTCTAATAAGGCCATATATTTCCACAACATCCTGTCCTTACAGGATCTTATGGAAAACTGAGGCAAAATTCTACTTTGTGATGATAGGCTATGCAAATGTGACTGACTTGACTTATTTCTCATGGCCCCAGATACCGTCAAGCAACAAAATCTAGCTGTACAAGCAAGTGCGCCATCTTGAGGTCTAAACTGCTTTGCCACTTGCAATTCAAATCATTTTGGATCACAAAAAGAGGTGAATCAGTTCATTTGGATATTTCGATACATGAATGACAGAGAAAAAAGAGCACTGCTACAATATGTGTACATAGACCCTAAGAAAGGGGTAAATTACTTGTACCAGTTGGCTAGACAGAGGTACCAAGCTGGGAAGGAAGTGTAGCTAGTTAAGGTGATGAAAGGTGAAGATGGAAATGTGCTGACAGTGCTGTAGTTGACACTACAGCAGAGAGATCCATTTTAATGTCATAATTAGTCCCCATGTTGTTAGGATATACACGGACTTAGATGGCGTTTGGGTGATTAAGACTGGATGCCCTTCCTGGAACCCTGTGGTGGGTTCAAACCTGCAACATCTGGCTTGCCAGTTCCCAAAGAGCACACTCTCATCCTCACCAGGGGTAAGAAAGAATACAGTTACATGCCAAAGGGAAAGGACTAAAATAATAAAATAGAAACGGGCTCCTGTATGACTCCACGACACGATTTCGGATAAATGGTGGATTATGGATGGATGGATTGATGGATGGATAGAAAAAAGTTATTCAGAAGAAAAACATAATATAATAGGTCCATACGAAATTGATCCAAAACCCAATTTGTTTTAACCATCTTCTTATTCTTTGGGTGCCTTATCGTGGAGCCATCTTGATTCAGTTCTTGATACAATAAAAAGTCCTAATTCGGTTCGAACTCACGCCATCTCTTGAAATTAATCCTCCATAACTCGTACAGGGGGCACTTCATGCGTCACACGAAATCTCGTCTAGACAGAAGCCAGTTACCGCGATATTACTACGCAAGTCCTTTGAAACAGTGCTTGCAGTGCACGTTGATTTAAGCGGCCGCGAAAAAGCACACCATAAGGTAAGTCTTCTCGTTAAAATATAAATATATATCATATATTTATATATCAATGATATGTTAATGTGCCTTGAACCTTATCTAAGTTTATATTTTACTGTACTTTGACCTCTAATTTTAACGGTAGCTAGATTCGCCTCGACGGTCCTACGCATTAGCTAACCTTGCTATCAGTTCGTCGTCCGGGGGTTAGTGTTTAAATCATTGAGATTTAATTAAATTTTGGGCTGAATGCGGTACTTTTGATATAAAATTGACGTCTTCAAATTATACGTACAGGTTTGCCGATACGGTAGTGGCATTACCCCCCCCGCTTATTATTATCTTCTTTGCCTAAAATACTGACGAGCTAGCTGACGGCCGCTAGCTCACAAACAAGCCGGGCTAACTGAGAGAAAGAGACTCCATTGTCAAGGAATGGACGCCTTCTGCTATTTCGGAGGCCGGTCGATGTAATTTGATTCAGTGTGGTCGTTCAACCGTGATATTTTTTGAGTTGGATGTTAAGTCTTACTACGTTATATCACACATGTGAAAATAAGACATTGGAGCACTTAAAAATATATGAAAATAGGTTTATTCACGATAATCGGTCTGCAGTTGCGGCCTCGCAAGAAATACCGCAGTGGTGCTGCTACGTATCGGACTATCGCAATCTATTTTTAGTAGAGTATAGAGGTTTAGTGTTAAAACCAGGTAAAGGAAACTTTTCTCCTATAATTTGATTTACTCTAACTATTCACATGCAACGATCTAACAAAGTTCACTATAATATTAATATGAGATGGCATTGTTGAAGCTCGGATTCTGTGATATCGCGATACTTAATTATTGGTGCAAATTAATGACCTTGGCAGTTTTTTAAACTAGGTATTCTTACAATGTGAGGTCTGAAATATTTGACTCAGTTTTTGAAAATTGGATTTAGTTGTATTCTTTCCATTACCCAAATCGTTCAATATAATGAATATATCCCTTGCTAACATACACAAGCAGGTATCATATATATATATCGAGTGAAACTACCAATTAATGTCATTAAAGTCATGTTTTCCATCTTGCCCAAAACTGATTCCAACGTTTTTATTCATTCTCAATAATCCAAGTAAATGAATCCCAAAAAAGGTCCAATGGACATGATCTGTCCAGATGAACTGATTCAAGTTTTTGTAAATATTAATTCAAACGTTTTATTGAGTCAATCAAAGGGTATAGGTTCTAATAGTTTTTTTTAAACCAATAGGACTGTGGATTTCCCCATGATGGTTACATTTACCATTTAATCTACAGTTCACATGTACTAAACCATGGGGGGCGAGCCATACAGATCACAGATCCTCTCTAAAATACACCACTAGAAGAAAATGATTAAAATGAATGTTGAATGACTCGCATCTTATTCTGAACAATGTCTGCAGATAACATGGCTGAGAACGATATCGATAATGAGCTTCTGGATTACGAAGAAGATGAGGAGCCACAAGAAGCCCCTGAGAGTGCAGCCCCTCCTGGCAAGAAGGAGGTGAAGGGTTCTTATGTGTCGATCCACAGCTCAGGTTTCAGGGACTTCCTTCTCAAACCAGAGCTGCTTCGTGCCATTGTTGATTGTGGTTTTGAGCATCCCTCTGAAGGTAAATGATGAGAGTCAACCATAACCTCTAATTTAACCTTTCATTTGATCAATATGAGCTACCCATCTGTCAGACGTGTCTGCAAAACATTTCAAAATATTTTTTATTAGATTAAATTTGAAACTTTATCTCTTTCAGAATAAAAATAGCCAATTTAAACATTTCAATTTTCATAGTAAATAATTTTGTATAGATTTTTTTTTTAATACTTGCATGCAAATTTCATATTTGCCAAAGACAATCATCTCATACTTTGAATTGAGCACTTGTGCATACAAATTAACATGGCCTCTTTTGTCTTTCAGTCCAGCATGAGTGTATTCCTCAAGCCATTCTAGGTATGGATATCTTGTGCCAGGCCAAGTCTGGTATGGGGAAGACAGCTGTATTTGTGTTGGCCACCCTGCAGCAGATAGAACCTGTGGATGGTCAGGTTAGTCAAGATGCTCATACTTTGCATTTAGGATTGTCAAAATAGTTGAATTTAGGATTGTCAAATCAGTTGGTGCCTGTGAGTTTTTGTAGCAGTGGGAATATTTTTCAGTTGTCACTTCTACTGAGTGAGGTCAATTCATAAAAGGAATCAATGTATAAGAAAAAATCCAAGACGGCTTTAAGAACACACCCTATTCTTCTCTATGCCAGGTATCAGTCCTTGTAATGTGCCACACACGCGAGCTGGCCTTCCAGATTAGCAAAGAGTACGAACGCTTCTCCAAATACATGCCTAACGTCAAGGCAGCTGTGTTCTTTGGTGGCCTGGCCATAACGAAGGATGAGGACGTCCTCAAGAAGAACTGTCCCCATATTGTTGTTGGAACACCTGGGCGTATTCTGGCCCTCATCCGCAACAAATCCCTCAACCTGAAGAACGTCAAACACTTTGTTCTTGATGAATGTGACAAGATGCTGGAGCAGTTGGGTAAGTTGTAGAAACTCAATAATTGTATTTTGGTTTTTCAAACAAGGTTTAAAATTGTTGCAAGTCAGCAAGCTTAGTTACTATTTACTTGTGAGATTGGTTCTCATTCTATCTACCTCTCCCATCTTTTCTATCTTTTCCCCCTGCACACTGTCATAGACGGCTAAATTACCACGAAGACATCCAGGCTAACATCGCATTTTGAATGCACTGCATCTACTTCTAATAAATAATTGTTATTGAAATAATTTTCTTGCACAGATACTGATAGCTCACATATGTTAGTAGGTTTACTGTTTGACATTGTCTTTGGTGTACTCTATTTACCAGAATGAAAGTTAATGTTCTTGATTATGTTGGTAGATAACTTTGTAAAAAAAACTTTGTCTTTTGCTTGCTTGCCTCTCACAGACATGAGGCGTGATGTTCAGGACATATTCAGGCTGACGCCACATGAGAAACAGTGTATGATGTTCAGTGCCACACTGAGCAAGGAGATCCGCCCTGTCTGCCGCAAGTTCATGCAAGATGTGAGTCAAAATCTAGATCCGCCATGAAAACTTGCACTTGGTTCTAATAAAAAGATAAATTAAATCTTTTGAATCAATATATTAGCCACACATTCTTGATTCAGTTTTACTCTGTAGGTACAGTTGGCATGAAATCACTATATAACACATACAGACCAGGTGCTAGCACTAGTTTTTGGTTAGTTGGTCGATTTACCGACTTGTGCAACAACCAGTGAGTTAGTTTGAATTATTTTCTAAGTTCATTCTTCTTTCCAGCGTATTTAGTCAGAAATGAACTTTTGAATTTCTTTGACAGTATACACGTGTTGGCACCTGGAAAGATAAGTAGTGAATCAAAAGTCAGACCTTCTAATCATGCCACATTGAAGATTCAATGACATAACCTCCCTTTTCTTGGACATGAGGACCTTAATTAGAATAAGGGTATTTTAACCTTACTATGTCTGCAGGAAGGTTCTCTTTACAAGAATGTAGTGCTAATAGATAAGTCCCTCTTTGCTTTGCCCATTTGTGGTTGTCGGTATCATAAGTGGCCATACCAGGGGGACAAAGCAATCCTCCATGGAGCGTTAATCCTTGGTCAGTGTGTTAACCCCACTTGCCTGTGGCTGTCTCCAGGATAACAATTCAAAAAAAGACTTGGCTGTCAGTACAATACCAATTTTTGTCTTGTTCAGAAAATGTATTTATATGGATATAAAGATTCCTGATGTAATTCCATCACTAATGTGAAATATTTTTTTTCTCTTCCTAAGCTTTCTTGCTGAATGTGTGAATGACATTTGGTGCTTTTCTCTTATGGTATAGCCCATGGAAGTGTTTGTTGATGATGAGACCAAGCTGACTCTTCATGGTCTGCAACAGTATTACTGTAAGTTGAAGGACAGTGAGAAGAACCGCAAGCTCTTTGACCTGCTGGACGTTCTTGAGTTCAACCAGGTAATCTTCAGACTTATCTGACTTGCACTGTCATCTGTAATTCATCCAAAATATCTATAGATAAATATCCAGATTTAAGTAAAGTTTTGAATTTATTTCACTCTGCAATGAATCTGTATTTGATCTCTGTGTAGGTTGGTGTATTCTTCTCTCAAAGTCATCAGTTGTTGAACTGCTGTCAGAACCTCTAGAGTAGTCAAGAGATTGAGATGCAAAGTGGGCATTTTTGAGTTGCTAAAGGACTTATCAAGCCTCACTTATGAAGAAAATGTGTTTTAATGAGCACATTTATCACCATACTCCAGTCTTCCAGTGTTTAATGGGTGAAAAAGCTTAAAATGTAACCATTGCATCTTGTATGATATATAAGATGCAAGGTGTATATAAGAACCGCTAGAGGGAGATATATTTGTTCCTTTTATCCTTGTGATACTTTAAGTAAGCTTGCTCTTTGTAAAAATGTGCCTTAATGGTTTGACATTTACTATGTATGTATCCTGCTAGGTGGTGATCTTTGTGAAGTCTGTTCAGCGTTGTGTGGCTCTGTCCCAGTTGCTGGTGGAGCAGAACTTTCCGGCCATCGCCATCCACAGGGGCATGGTTCAGGAGGAGAGGTTGGTGCTGAAAGTTTTTTTTTCATGATCCAAAGTTTAGGGGATATACCTTCTTTTGGATGAGGCTACCTCATTTTAGTTTGTTTTATGTCAACGTATTTAAATTGCTTTAACGGTAATCGCCAGCCTTCTAAATTAAAAAGATGTGCCTTGATTGTCTAAAATTGTTATCAGCTTTTGTATATGTGTTTGGGGGAATTACAACTTGTGTGTATGCCAGTGTCATCCATGTGACTGATGTTTTCTTTTGTTTATTCATCTTGATGACGTCACTGTTATCAATCAATTCTTCCCCCAGGCTTTCCCGTTACCAGCAGTTTAAAGACTTCCAGCGGAGAATCCTGGTGGCCACGAACCTGTTTGGCAGAGGCATGGACATTGAGCGAGTCAACATTGTCTTCAACTATGACATGCCAGAGGACTCCGACACATATCTTCACAGAGTCAGTCGAGCCATTATTATCCTAAAGATTGTTTTCTAATGTCCTACAACAGGACCTTAGAAATCCCCATTGCTACCCTTCCTAAGCTGACTATTTGTTTCTACCTAAATTTGCAGGGGATTGCTAGTGGGTGATTTAATCTGCTGGTTACAACTTGGTTACATGTATATCTATTCAATTAAATATGAATTTTTGCATTTTTCTCTCATCCTGAACTACATTAAAACATTTACTTTCCTGCTTTTTGTGTTATTTTGGTCACAGCTGTAATTCCATTCTAGTGGAACCTGTTTGCGTTCTTAGCCCTGACCCTCTTCTCCCTGCAACTTCAGGTGGCCCGTGCTGGTAGGTTTGGAACCAAAGGCCTGGCCATCACCTTTGTGTCAGATGAAACTGATGCCAAGACCCTGAACGATGTGCAGGATCGCTTTGAAGTCAACGTAGCAGAGCTACCGGATGAGATCGATATCTCTACCTACAGTAAGTAATTTTCATCGCTTATGTCCTGAAAAACCTGACTACCTCTACCCTGCATTTACCCCATGCTAACTTTTATTGCAACTGACAATGCAACTTTGACTGTAGTGGATAAACAATAAGAACATTATAGAATAATGTTTTCTTTGGGGGGCTTTGGTAGCTTAGTGGGTAGAGCACATATATTTTTGGAACTAACAAGCCAGAGGCAGTAAGTTTGAGTGCACCATGAGGCATGAGGAAGGGTATTCAGCCTTAATCCTCCAAGGTCCATCTATATCCATATCCACTCCCACAACATGGGGACTAATCGCGCCATGTAAAATGGCCCTTCTAGAATAATGCTTTGATACATGCTCAATAATTCAGGTACGGGAATCACAAAAAAGGTGAGTCAGTTCAACTGGATCATAAGTTTATTCAGAAACGTTTCATCACTCAAACAGGTGACCTCTTCAGTCTGAGCAGACTGCATCATTCACACCCTTATAAAAAATACAGTGATACCACACCGCAAAAGGCTGGGTTCATATGCAGGTTAGTCATCTCAACCATCAACCTTGATGATGCTGTCATCAAGAGCCAACCCAGTGCAGGACTCAGCAGTCTACACTCATCTGCAGGCTAGTGGCCACTCAATCAAGGATGATGATGTTCACAGCCTTGATGAGGATGAACGCTGGTTATAAAGGGATGTTAAAGAGGCCATTTATGTTACAATCGTTGAACGGGGGTGGTGGCCTGAAGAGTACTTACTTGTCTTCTTAGAATACCATAATTGTAAATATTCCCCAATCCTCTGTGACTAGTACTCATTACCACTGAATGTGTAGTCAATGACCAACTTACATATGAACCCAGCCTTTAGTTGTGTAGTTTTGCTGTATTGTTAATAAGGGTGGGGATGCTTGTAGTCTACTCGGACTGAAGATGTAAGCTGTTTGAGTGAAGAAGCCTTTCTGAATAAACTTCTGATCGAATTGAACTGATTCACCTTTTTGTGGCATCTAGAATAATGTTGCACTTTGTTTTGGTGATCCTTGATGTCTGAAAATGTCTGCATCAGTTCATGACTCCATAATGTTCAAATCGCAACTAATTTTTACCTTCCTACCTTTTATCTATCAAGATGGCACTGCACTTATGGCAGCAGCTATTAACAGCAACTCTTGCTGACTGTTTAGCTTTTCCTCTTATTTTTTAGTCCCCTGTTTTTGCTTTTCAATTTGCTGCTTAACACTGCAAATTTAACAGAGGAATATCTTATCTTATAATATTTGGAGTGTGGTGCCCTGCCTTTCAATAATAAAGTCACTGTAAATTCCAACCCCATATGGTGCTAAACAATATAAAAATTGCACGGTATCCCTGTAGTGTATAATACAACTCAACCTTGCCTTAATACTTTTAAACCCCCAAAAAATGTTTTTACAAACATTTAATCCCACACTTTGTTCATTCTCACCTCTTTGTTGTAATAAGTTAGAATAACACCCCTTTCTTTTTTTGTTTTGTTTCAGTTGAGCAGTCCAGATGAGTGTGAAGCCTGATGATTGTTGGGTACCCCAGTGTCAAACCTTTATTTTCAATTCCCATCCCTAAAGTTCTTTTTCGGGTTCTAAATGACAAAACACCTTTAGTTCAGATTCTTTGGGTTTTTTTTTTGTTGGGGAGTTTTTTTTAATTTTTCTCCTTGTTATACTTGTGTATTGGTTGATTAATAAACTTTTTATACCATTTTGCAGCATCCGTTTTTAATATTGTACATTGTTCATAAAACAGTAAAAGGTGACATTGGGGATATTATCTACTAAGGCCTACATTATTACACCTAAAGGCAACGACGTACACATTAAATAAATCTTGGCTCTCCCATTTTTGTTCTGCAATTATGTATGTCAAGTGGGATAATTTGGAACTGTACAAGTTGAGTTAAAATAAAGCGTCACATGAAACCTGAGCACAGTGGCCAGTTTTGTCACATGGCTTGACCAGCCTGTACTTGTGACAGCAATAAGGCCCTTGTCAGAATATATGAGGTTGTAGAGATAATTATAGATCATAAAACACTTCAGAGTGTAACACCATCTGTTAAAAGAACTTGTTTCAAAGCAAATGGAAAACTTTCTCAGAAAACGATGACTATGGTGGATTTTATGGAAAGAGTTGGTCCAGGTTTTGCTGAGTGGCAGTCTCGGTTCCAGATGGTCTTCCATTTCATTTATAACTTAGCTAAAAGGAGACTGATGATCAATCATCATCTACAGATTTCCTTTTTGATGGCGTGCAACATCATATCACTGAAGACAACTGCCTTTGGGTGCTTCACTGGTGTCTATAAAATGCTGTGTTGGTTTTTGACCGTTACTGAATAAGAAAATAGCCTTGTCAATTTCTGTCATCTTTTGCCATCCATTCGCAGTATTCTTCCTATTACTACAGACACTATTTTGCTGCAGTAAGCGGGTCATTTTGCTCAGTGCATTGCGATTATTTGAGTCATAAATACCATTTCATGGTTACAAAGGTGAGGTGAGGCTCTTAAAAAAAACACTGTGTCCCCTTTACTGTCAAAAAGGTTGTCAAAAGTCTCAGTGCTGAACATGGTACAGTGTTGCTCTTGTCTTGTTTTTCGCCTCAGGTAGTTGCCGAGGGTCTCAAAATATCTCCGTGCACCTGGCCAAGCAATTGACCCTGACTGGTGCAAGTCTCTGTGTTTCAGGACTCTATTTTGGGATCTATGTCTGTATAGGGGTACGCTCTCTTGCCTTACAGTCCCCACTAGTCACATTTTTAGGCTACCTATACTCAAGTGAGCAAGCATCAGGCAGTCCCTTTCAATTTAACATCAATGCAGATAGGTTAGCACTCGTCATCACAGCGATCACCCACTTGGAGCCGTACAAGCATCAAGGCTCCTTGTCTTGAATGTCTTTCTTCAAGAAAGATGACTTAATGTGGTTTCACCCTCCTCCTACAAAATGTAACACTCCAAATTAGTCAGTGAACACGTGTGTCCCTATGCATCTTGGTGCTGCAGAGTACGGGCCACCTCGTTCAGGTGGCTGCACTCATTGCTGCATTTACATGACTGGATGAACATGGCCTTTCTCTGGAAGCGTTCACCATCTGGGCAAACAAAGGTCACGGGTACTGTGCGTGTGCGCAGGGGGGAGCAGCACCGTCCATCTGTGCAAACACCGCAGTAGATTGGTCGATAGAGGCGGGCACTGGGGCATTGGCCGTAAGACAGCCGGACGGGTTCTTGGGTTTTGTGGGTTGGGGAACACCTCTTTCCTTTCTGTGGATGGATGACAAAGAGATGGGAGTTATATCCTGAACAGTAAAGCCACTGCTATTTATCTTGCCCAAGACGAGGTTCTAATAATGGTATTTACATGAATTTCAATATTCAAGTCGGACTGAAACTGAAGTGTATATATAAGGTTAAATTCAGTTTTTGTCTTTGTTAAAAACTCCCCAAGTTCTACTTCTCACAGACAATCTTTGTTCTGAAACTCAAGGTGTCATCAAAAACACTGATCAAGATATAGCCATCAAGTTAAATGATGACGCCCCGCCCATCCATACCACCAACAATCCCTTGCTTGGACTTGTCATGTAAGGTTATCCCATTAATATTAAATGAGGACTAGACCACCACCACCCCTTACAGAAAATACTCCTTTTTCATAAACGTGGCCTGATATACTTCAGCATCTTCTCAGTATGTTCAAGACCAATTCTCCCCATCACTGAAAAGCAATGTTCAACAGTCAAGTTTTGTTCCCCTTGGGTTCCATCTGTGAGCCCTACTTTTGTGTTTCAACAGTGTTTAACAAAGCCCCATTGTTGACGTATCTAACGTTGTTCTGATGTCAGGCGACTACACAGTGATTATAGAGGATTTGATCAAGGGTCGCAAAATGTTAAGAGCTGCATAATTGCTGCTATCCTTGATTAGCCTGTTAGCATTTTGTGACCCTCAATCCATCCGTCATCATTGTCAACAGCTTATCCAAAGTTAGGTTACAGAGGCATCAGTTCCAGCAGGGGACCCCAAACTTCCCTTTCCCTGGTCACATCAACCAGCTCTGACTGGGGGATCCTGAGGCGTTCCCAGGCCAGTGTGGAGATACAATCCCTCCACCCCGTCTTCAGTCTACCCCGGGGCCTCCTCCCAGCTGGACATGGCTGGAACACCTCACTAGGGAGGAGACCAGGGGGCATCCTGACTAGTTGCTGAACCTCCTCCACTGGCTCCATTCTACGTAAAGGAGCAGAGGCTCTACTCCAAGTCCCCCAGGGATGGCTGATCTCCTCACACTGTCTCTAAGGGAGACGCCAGACACCCTCCTGAGATTCCACCATCCCGGTCTGCCACTCCTTAGGCACTTTCCCGGAATTCCACGCAATATTGAAGAGATGTGTCATGCATTGCAAACCATTTATCTGAAGTCAGATTGGGGAGTCATGCTGGAGCCTATCCCAGTTCTCTGGGTGAAAGGCAGGGAAATATCTTGGACAGGTCGCCATTCCATCACAGGACTCAAGCGGCTACGGGTTCAGTGTCTTGCTCAATGAGATATCGACACGCTCTCTGAAGGAACTGGGGAATGAACCACCAATCTTCCGATTACTAGATGACCACCCTACCACCTGAGCTATGCCGTGACCCTTGATCAAATCACTTTTTAGCCGTCTGACCATAGAAACATGAAGAATATAGTCACTGAAAACCCCTGTGTTTTATTATAGGCTATGTTGAGATAGAATAAGTGATCAGAGACAAATGTAAAGGTGACAAAGTTGCTTTTTAACGCTGCAGGCGATGGGGAGAAGTGATCCCTACCTTTATAAGAAGAACCGGAAGTACACTGGCCGTGTGTCAGAGGTTTATCAAGGCCAGTTTTCAGTAAAGTAAAAACCTAAAACTAGTCATTTACAACTAACGCTGAATTTTTCATTATGTCATCCTCAGGGTTTATAGACATTGAAATGTTAAATCTCATTCCCAAATTTAATTCAATTCGTAAGAAGAAATCCAGCCTAGACGCTGATTTTTGCGTGTCCTCTACCACTTAAATAAAAGCAGATTCAAGACGCCTGGCATCCAGATTCACTGGTTTCAAATCAAGAGCACCTGACCACGACTCACTCAACACCAAAGCAGAGGCCAGGAGAGATTAGCTGAAGATTTGTGTGATTGATTTGCTTTACCGAAACACACTTATACTCATACTGAGAGTGTTCACAGCCGGCTGTGTTTTTAACTACAGAACAGCGACAGATAGATAGACACAGAGAGGTTAGGTAGACATATTGACACAGACAGTTAGATAGATAGACAGACAGGTAGATAGATAGAAAGACAGGTAGATAGATAGAAAGACAGGTAGATAGATAGACACAGAGAGGTTAGGTAGACAGATTGACACAGACAGTTAGATAGATAGACAGACAGACAGGTAGATACAGAGAGAGATCCCAGTCAGTGTCAAACATGGAGGATTAATATAGACACACCGTTTCCGTTGGCTCTAACCACACAGACAGAACACAGCTATGGACAGTTGCTTGGCAGGAATGCCGGGTGGGTGGATGGGGAGGGGGCAGGGGCTGGAGGGTTGTCTATATTTAAAAAGGCGCCTGCCTGCCTCTGAAACGCCTCCGTGTAAATCAGCAGCACCCTGTTCCCACTGTGTGAGCCAGGTTTCCCGACAGTATCCCAACAGGGATGATTAGAATCACCTCTGTATTTTGGCACTGAGGCTGCACTAGCACAGGGCAGTCTTTGTGACCCAGATTTGATAAAGAGAAAATAAGACTGCTGGCAGGGATCACGGTTGCCCCGGTAGTCACGGATAGAGACGTGATATCACGTCCAGATTGTGTTATCAGAGGTTTTTTGGTTTCAAGGTAAACTCATGTTACTTGCATTGGAAGGTGCCATGGCAGTGATTTGTGGCTAGGTGACCTGTGCTGGAGGTCTGTTATTATGATGATGCTCTCAGACAGAAAGACTACCGCACAAGTGATACAGCTCTCCATCCTCTTTGGCTGTCTCCCTCGTGTTCAGTTCAAGGTGCTCCTGCGTACCTTTGCTGGGCCGGTCAGGCCATGACACGGCCGTAGGTTGCATATCCTGGTCTCTCTCTCCATCTTGCACTGGGGGTTTTTGTTGGTCATTCGTGAGGACACCCCTATCCCACAGCTGCCAGAGCACTGGGACCATTCAGTGGTTTGTAGCACACACCGCTCTCTCAGATGGTTCCAAACTGGAAGAGGAAGGCAGGGGAGTCGGGAGTGGGGTGTCAGAGATGGACATGGAGGAGGAAGAAGAGTTGGGGAGGGAAAAGAGGAAGAACAAGGAGAGAGAGAGAGAAAGATTAAGTGTAAAACTGGTATTTTTACCATGGTTGGAGACATTGTCCAGTCTCTGCAGTACACTGGTGTGGAACATTTTTGACTGGGAAGGATGGACACCGGAGACGCTGCAAGCAAGTACATGTGGGAACCAAACCAGCAGGGAAAGGAGCTTTTTCTACAGTAACATCGACTCTGTCCGACAGAAGCATCGCCACACCGGTATCCTGTTTCAGTGTGGTGATCTAGTTTGATTTAGTTTGTAATACGTTAGACTGCCTGTGTGAGATTTGCTATGAGGTTCCCATTTTTATCACAAGGGTGGGAAATGTGTACTGCTGAGCTTGACCGCATATGAGCGACGATGTCTGTCACCCCATGTTTGTCCATCCATCCATCCATCCATCCATCCATCTTCAACTGCCTATCTGAAGCCAGAGGGCAGAACCACGCCGGAGCCTATCCCAGCACTCACTGGCTGAAAGGTGGGGAAACACCATGGACAAGTCACCATTCCATCTCAGCAGTTGAGCACTTAGGGGTTCAGCGTCTTGCTCAAGGACACTTCAACGCAGTTTCTAAAGGAACTGAGGATCAAACCACCAATCTTCTGATCACTAAATCACTACCGTACCTCCTGAGCTATCCTGGCCCATAGATGGATCATACCAATTTTTTAAAAACTTTGAGCTGATGATGCGCCGATGATGTATTGATGATATGTTGGTGATATATTGAATCAGAAATGTTAACCCTGAATCTCTTTAAATTTAAAACACCATCCAAGACTTGGAGGATTCACACTCTAAATGCATGCTAAATAATCCAGGTAAGGAAATCACAGAATGTTGAATCAGTTAATCTGGACACAACACATAGTAAGAGAAACGTTTCATCACTCATCTAAGTGACAATGTCGGTCTAACTGGCAGCATCCCCATCCTCATAAGCAATACTTGTGGTATGATGACCAAAACCAGTGATAGGCTTCATATGTAAATTGCTACGACCATTAACTTGAGTTCTAATGGTGATTTTTGTACTGTTCACAGAGATTTGGGGATAGCTGCCATCACAGCATTGTAAGAGAGCAATAGATGCACTCTAAGGCCTCCCCTCAGCTCAGGGATGGCCGTTCCTGCTTCACATACCTGCAGTCAGTTGAGGCTGAAGAGGTCAGTTATGAGTAATGAACCTTTTCTCTCAATAATCATTGTATCCAGGACTGATTCTACTTCCTGTGGATCCCTCCCTCTTACCATGTAAGTAACTGTAGTCAGGCTCGTTCTCCCAGCCACCGGCTCTGCTGATCTGAATCTCATTGCCCAACACCGGTTCATTCTCAGGCTGGTACTGAACAGGATAGCGGTGAGGTTGACGCTGGCCCTGCTGTGGTCAAACAAGGGTAATACCGATTATAGATGGACAAGACAGTGCCTCTTCCCACGGTGCTTTTAAGCATCTTCACTGTAAGTAGGACTGGGCAATATGGACAAAATGGAATATCACAAATATTTTGTGTTTTTGCTGCAGATTTATACACAAACTTTTGATATGGAGATGTGTGGAGGAGAGATGCTGGTATACTGGGAGAAGGATGCTGAATATGGAGCTGCCAGGCTAGAGGAGAAGAGGAAGACCAAAGAGGAGGTTTATGATGTGGTGAGGGAGGACATGCAGGTGGCTGGTGAGACAGAGGAAGATGTAGAGGACAGGAAGAGATGGAGATGATGATCTGCTGTGGAGACCCCTGATGGGAGCAGCTGAGAGTATTATTATGTTATTAGTAGTAGTAGTACTGGTAGTTGTAGCAGGAGTAGTAGTAGTGGTATCAGTAGTAGTAGTAGTAGCAGTAATAGTACTAATACTAGCAACAGTACTAATAGTAGTAGTAGTATCTAAGACAGTGTAGTAGGTTCAGTAACTGCACCGCTTTACAGTAACCAGCCCTTTAGACCAGGTAGTGAATCCTATGACCACATTACCACATCAGGATAACAGTACGTGGTACCCTATCACGATATTGATACAGCACATCGATGTCTTGCCCAGCTCTAACTTAGTGTGTTGCAACTGAAATGGCGGCAGGCTGGAGCTGTGATGTTGAGTGATGCAGAGAACAAAGACAAACCTGGTTCTTAGTTGACAGGGGCCAGATGTCCTTATGGCAGTCCACATTGAAGCAGCACTGACCTGGCACCCTGACAAGTCGTGGGTACAGGCAGGACGGTGATGCCGGCGGGAGCCGGTTCTCACACAATGGGCCACAGCCCACGGCGCCATCGATGCAGGTGCACTGGTGCTTGCAGCGGACACGGAAACTTTCACCATTCTGGTAGATCCTGTTGTTGTACTCACATGAGCGTCCCTCTAACTTCGCTGGAAAGGCAGAGCAAAGATAAGCTGTCATTGTTCAAGCTACACAATGTGAGTTTGCTACAGCAGCAGCACTTCCTGGCTGCCGGCTGTGGCCCTGCGATGTCCAAATGTCCATTACCAGAGAAATAGGTGGAGTTGATGGAGGTGGAAGTGCTTGACTCCTCCCACTCTAGTCCACAACAACATTTCAACATAGATCAAATCTACTACTACTGTTGGCTGCTCCCATCAGAGGTCATCACTCTTCTCCTCTTGCCTGCCAGCTCCATATTCAGCATCCTCCTCCCAGTATACCAGCATCTCTCCTGTCATGTCCAGGCCATCCCAGTCTGGCCTCTCTTGCTTTGTCTCCACACCATCGAGGCTGAGCTGTTCCCTCTGATATGCTTGCTCTGATCCTGTGTCTCTTCATCACCCCCAATGAGAAATTTATCACCAAAAAAGAACCATCGTGAGTAGTATGAATAATTATATTCTGGTCTACGGTCAGATTCCCCGTGCAGTGCTGAAAGAAGACCACTCGGAGTTCAAAATAAGTTGTGTTGTGTTATTTATGAAACACTGTGCAGCAGGGAGGATCTGGGCACCCGCCAGGGTCTAGGGACCTCAAAGATGGCCTTGGAGTTTCCGTCTCATCTTTTGGCTTCTCAAGACAGATGCACTTCTCAAGAGTCTCAAGGCCTTGCATGAAAAGGACTTCACGTGCAATCCGAGGCATGTCTGGAGGTATTTGCCAAATTCTCTTGTTTCAGTGGCTGAAACCAACCACCTAGTGGAAAGTCTTCCCTGACATGTGACCAAAACAAACAGACGCTGAGAACCTGATGCCTGAAACACATA
>OMLC01035625.1:0-21609 GCA_900302585.1 Regalecus glesne
ATCAGGTCACAGGCATGGAGTCAAGTCCATGAATACTGGGATGGCATCCCGAACTTTACCTATACCCTCATCCATAGGGTTAGTGATTATCTCAGGGGAGAGATCCAATACAAAAGTTTGCGAATCATAATGGACAAAACCATATTGGATTAGTTGAGTCTCCATACAGGACCAGGCAAGGGTGGGTCAGCAATGACCACCAATGCTGCTGTACCCTCACAGGCTAACGATGGAAGCTGTAAAATTTGCAGTGGCAACCCCTGAGAAAAACGGAAAAACCCAAAAGAAGAAGAAGATCTATCATACCATTGCAGATGATTTAATCTGTTACTGTAAAATAAACAGAAAATACAGCTGTGGCCAATAAGCAGGATCCTGGGTCATATTTTCCAATTTTCTAAAACCGAAGGGACATGGGTAAAGTAATGAGTCCATAAAAAAGAAAAAAAAAGGAAGAAATGTGCAGGTCAAATAACGGGAATCACTCTGGGGCAACATCTCAACACAAAACAGTCACAAGATTAAAAAAAGCAAATAATGGAAGAAAAGACAGTTCTATTTATTTGGCTGAGGAAGGAGAACTTCTGAGAGGGTCCAAGCTGAACGATGAGAAGCTGCAAAAAGAATCTAGCATAGATAAATACGCACAGCTTTTATGCGTATAGGAGGTTGTGCTTACAGCTGGTGTTAAAGAATTTCCCGACTCCCTCAGAGAATCTGAATCACCTTGGTGAGTGGGTTACTAAGAGTCACCCCATCAACCCCACCAGCACCATAAATCCCAACACTGACCTGCTCATGCAATGGGGGAGGGGGTTCCGCGTGGGAGTCGGGAAATTCTATGACACCTCTGTACGGCTCACCATTTTAACACATGGTTCTGTCAGCAGCGCTCTATTCAAATGACTTTAACAAACCCATCCAAAATATCCGGGGCCAATGTTACAACTTCATTCACCAGATGCTTTAATCCAAAGTGACTTACATGTGAGTCTGAACAACACAAAGCAAGGATCTTGTCAGGAGTGAACAATGTGAGTGGCCCAAAGCTAAACTCAAGTCAGACAGGATGTAGGAGCCATCAGGCACCTCTCTTGAAGACTGAGAGGGAGTCAGAAGATCGAATAGAGTCTGATGGCTCGCTCCACCTCTGGGGAGCTACAGAAGAGTATAGCTGGAGACTTAGGGCCCTGTTGTGGGGGTGGTACCCGGAGCCTCTCATTGGCAGAGCATGGTGCGCAGGAGGGAGTGTAGGCCTGAATGAGGAAGCTCAGGTAGCCTTAGTCTCCGTTTAGTTAGCTAGCATCAAGGTTTTGTATTGGATGCAGGTAGCAACTGGGAGCCAGTGGGGGCTATGAACAGCAGGGTAACATGAGCTATTTTGGGCCGGTTTAAGACCAAACTCACCTCCACATTCTGGATCACCTACAGAGGTATGACAGTGCCTGCCAGTCCCTACATGCCCTTTCGAATCTCTGCATATGATCCAGAAAGCGATGGTGCATCTGGGAACTCTGAAAACATGGTTCTCCCTCGGACTGATGTTCACTCGCTGAGGGAAATTTCCGGCAGCGGATAACTTGTCCTGCTGACCTCACTCTGTTTTTCCCATAGGGAGAAGAAGTTATGTGGCCTCTTTAGCCACATAACCCTCACTTCACCATATAGAGCAGCCTCAGTCATCAGAGAGGAAAGCGTTTGGCGGGTCATTTGTCGTTACAAATCCACAGAGAATTAGCTCCAAGCTGGGGAGGGAAGTGAAACCTGCACTGATATGATCATGAGTTTACCATCACCTCTGGCAAAGCTCTAATCGCCAACAGTTGTTGCAGTGAAAAACTCCCATAGAAATATTTCTGCACAAGCCATCCTCCTTTTTCACCACAGTTGCACCCACAGGGTCATCCGTGCCAGTGAGAATGTGTCCTTGGTTGGTTATTTTTTTCTCCTGGTGTGTTTTTCCTCTGATGGATGTCTCCGAATGGGATACTCAAGACTGATAAGGTTGTTCTGTGCTACTTATAGAGTTTTCTCACGGCAGGGGAAAGAGTAATGATGTGATTGTGATGACTAGCAACAAAAATAATTCATTTGCAGGTTGGGGTTGATAGCACATGTGATGCGATATAGCTGACGGGACTCTTCTACCAAGAAACACCCACTAGGGATACCATGAGACTGATCATCTTCTGGTCTTTCCCTTTGTGCGTTCTTATGGGGTGACATAGCTCAGGAGGTAGGACAGTTGTCTAGTAATCCTGCAGAAAACAAGATGAGGTGTCCTTGAGCAAGACACTGGACCCACAACAGCACTACCTGGGGGTTCCATTCACAGCTCCTACATAACAGGAGGCTTAAATGCTGAGAACAAATTTCGTCAGCCTTGGCCATGTGGCAATAAAACAATTCTTCTTTTTCCACCCCTTCTACATTCACTTGTTTAACTTTGGTTGATGCCTTAACAGCAGAACCAAATAAGGGCATTTTGCGCCAGCTTGCCACTCCACATAGTTCAATTCCACACCGTTCCCCTCACCTTTCAACAATGCATAAAAAATCCCTACTGCATTTTTCCAAACAATTCATCTCAGGGATGAAGCAAGCACATGGTTGCTGTTATTCTGCCTGCATGCCATTGAGAACAAGTCGTCTGTGAAGGAAATGTCATTAAGTGACATGGGCGTAGCGTTTCTCTCGCATCATATGCTGAAAATGAGCAAAAAGGAGAGATTGCTACATAAAAGGGTCAACTAGCTTTGTAGTGTTGCTGGTACTATTAGTACAACTGCACCTGTTACATTACAAACAGCAGTTATTTAGTGGATATAGTCACCCGTGGTTTTAAAAGGAACAGTTGGTCCATGATTTTTCTTAAAATAGGTGAAAAGTTATGTTTTGATATAATTCCACCTATCCATTGTCAAACACTGTGGTCTGGTCATGGTGGAACTAGAGCCTATCTCAGGGCTCTTGAGTTGAAAGTCAGAAAACACTCTGGACAGGTCGCCAGTCCATCACAGGGCGGAGCAGCCAGGGGAACAAGGACAATTTGATATCCTTCTCTGCAGGTGTGGAGATTGAACCTGCTACCTTCAGATCTCCATACAACCACTCTACCCACTGAGCTATGCTACCAACCTTTTACACGCACGCACGCACACACACACACATATTTACGTGTGTGTGTGTAAATATATTTATATATAAATTTCTAAGCTGTAAGTCATATGCATGTCAGTAAATTTCACTGAATGCATCCATACTGGCATGTTTTCTCCTCTGTCGGACACAGATAAACATTTTTACAGATATGCTGTGTTTTTGCTGCTATCCCTGCATCTGTGTGCTGATGTGGGTATTCGAGTCCAACAAAAACAGCTTCACTTCCTCTCCTCTTGCTTTTCTAAACCATTCTCTTCTCACGTGGCGGTGAAACCACCCTGAGTTAGTTATCTTTATCTATTTTCCACAGAAGTGCAAACATCTTCGGCTGGCACAGCTACTTGCTGTACTTTCCCTTTTGGAGCCCTTTTGACTTAGCAGCGTCCAAATTATTGGTTTCTGTACATGTGGGTGTGCCACTGCTGTCATGTTCTTATCATGGATCATCTTGTTTGGATTTTTTTTAAATGAACAGTAGATGACACATTTGAAAAATATATCTTGGCTACATTTGATGAAAAGTCTGAGCTGGATATGAAGCCTGGATTAGCAAACTGCTGACACCACAGCGGTACCGGTATTTCCCCAGTATTAACATAATAACTTAACCTCTCTGCTTCTGTAGACCCTGCAACACAACATGTGTTTTTAAGCATGGTACATTCAGAGTCGGGGATGCCATGGCTCAGTGGATAATGTGGTCATCTGGTGATCAGAGGGTTGCAGGTTCAATCCCGGCACCTGCAGAGAAGTGGGTTGAAGTGTCGTTGAGAAAGACACTGTTCCCCTAACCTAACCCTCTGTGATGGACTGGTGACCTGTACGGGGTGTATCCCCACCTTTCACCCAATGAGGACTGAGATAGGCTCCAGCTCCCCTGTGATCCAACTTTGGATAAGCGGTTGACGATGGGAGGATGGTTGGATGGATATTCGGAGTCTTTCAAGGGGATGTGAACAGGGATGGCTTCAAATCACATCTGAAACCTTCCCATGCCCGAATTTAAATATGTAGGTTCTGCCAGCCTGAAGCTGCGTAGACTTAATTATCTCCATTCCTGATTGCTTAGACTCATTTAGAGATACTTATGTTCTTTGTCATCGTCTGAGCTCTTTTCTAAGCCATATGCTTTACATTCCCTTTTGGAACTTAAACAGAACCTGACAAATCACGGCTCTTTCCCTTTAAGAAACCTCCAGTACCAAAGACAGACAGGCTGGGGACCAATACTCTATCCTGGTGCACAACTGGAAGAATGGGTAATGGATGTGTTGGGCTCCAGAAGGAAAAGGATCCAACCCTGCTCTTCTAGAGCCAGCGTTTGGTTTGGTGTTATTCAGCGCTGTCGTCAGCGATGTCTCATTGACACAGCGGAGGCTTTTCCACCTCTTAAAGCCCTTCTTGTTACCAAGGAGAATATAATATAGTGTGAACACCAATGCTCTCCACCCAATCGCTCCCTTGTGCTGTCTTCATCCATGCACACACACAAATGCAGCCACACACACTCACAAATGGATGCGAAGATGTGATGAGCACAACATAGCTGGTTTTCCTCTTTCGACACTCCTCATTGGCTCGGGAAGTCTTGGGCGCCAAAGGAATCATCAGGACCCCCTGCCATAGTCAAACAGAAAACACTCTTTAGTGCGGGGGTTGTGTGTATGAGAGAGGTGGGAGTGAGGGGCAGATGATGTAATGATATTGTAGAAGGAGGGCTAGAGAACTTGGCTCAGTAAAAGCCCAGACTAGAATGGGGATAACGTGACCTGAACTGAAGACAAAGGCAGAGTATAGAGAAAGCTTTCACAGCCATGGTTCATAAATCTCTACTTTGTTGAAATATGTGATTTTATTTTATAGATTTTTTTTATTTGACAAAACAGATGTGGACTGAATGATACGCTTGAATTCCCTAATCTGCATGGGCAGCTGTGTTTCTCCTCTTTGAGCCATAAAAAGCAGCAAAAGGTAATGTGGTATACATAAACGTGGACATATTCACTATAGTATATTTTTTTCTCCTCTAGTGTTTCTCTTCTCACAGATATTGGATATTAATGTATGCTAGAAATGAATATCAAGACAAGTACACATCAGTTTGAAAAGTTAGGATAACTGTTTTGTTTTTTTACCATTTCACCCACTGAACAACAGCTAGCACTGTGCTGTTGTTGGGAGCTTTGACCAGTTACCAGCAACTATGACTATCAAGTCAAGTCAATTTTATCTGTGTAGCCAATTATCACAAGTTACAAATTTGCCTCAGTGGGCTGTACAGTAACACAACATCTTGTCCTTAGACCCACATATCCGATAAGGAACAACTCCCTTAAAAAAAAATTCAACAGGGATACAAATCAGAAGAACCCTTGGGGCAGAGCAACAGAAGAAGGATGTCTCTCGTAAGATAGACAGGTGTCCAATGGACACCTGTCTATCTTACAGAATATATTGCTTTGACTAATATTCATTGTAGCGAACTACGGACTACTTTCAAATGACAAGCTGAGACTCTGGACTTAAATATACTAATTCCATTGTTCTTATGTTCCTCATCAGACACTATGCTATCTGCGTTAGCTTTGTCTGACTCACAGCACTGAGTTTGGCTGAAATCCAAAACACAATAAGACATGACTTACTGGGTTGGGATAGTGATAAGATAATTCACTCAACATTTTTTTTTGGAGAACGACAGGCCCCTAATTGCATCATACGAGCACAAACATGCACACATGCACACATGCATAGACACATTTTAAGCATCACAGCTCAGTGGTATAGAACGCATACCTCCAGGTCAGGCATTGTGAATTCGCTCCCATGGTGAGGCTTCAGGAATTGGAGATTTGGTTTACTCCCCCATGGTCAGGTAAATCTGAGGCATATGTTGTAAAGCACTTTGATTGGTCGTTAGACTAATAAATCATCATATAAGAATAAGTCCATTTATTGTTTGCACATATGCACACAAACAAATGAGATGGAACAGCTTTCAGAAGATTGGGGGCGTTGGAATACGAGTGAAATTTAACTCAGGCATGACTGCTTGTTGATTTAATTAGTTCTTTCATAGGGTCAGGAGGGTTCTCTCTCTAAAGCTATACACCATAAATGACCAGACTGATGGCTGTATAAACCATATCCCCTAACAGGAGCTGTGGTGTCATCGTGCACTGTTGCCATGCCATGGTGTCAAGTACTTTATTGATGTGCCCGGCTGTTTATAACAGCTGTCTCACATTGGTCAACGCACCTACTCTCGTAAACACACATGGCAAGGAACACTTCTTTCCACCCCTTCTCTCACAATAGCATCCACATATTCACACACACACCATGTAAATGAATACTGAGACTTGCTCATCTACACAAAAAAATATTTTCAGATGTCAATTCGACCAGACTTCTCTCTCTCTCTCATGATGTCTCCTTCAACTCACCTAAACATTAACACCCCTCCAGACATGCACATCTACTATATACATACCTCACAAGACGGTGAGCTTCACTACTCTCCTCTTACAGCGATGTGGTTTCATCAGAAACTGTGTCCGCTGGAACATCTTTTCTAGCCACCACCATGGTAGAGAAGCAAACTACACACCACAGTGGAGATGTTTTGATGTGTGTGGTTGCTGTTGTGCCATTTGCCTTCCCACAAGTCAGTAGTCACTTCCCTGAATACATCTGTGGGACCACCATGGAAACATTCTATTATTATCTGTTGGAGAAATGGCGGAGATGAGAGGGAGAGCAAATGAAGGAAGGAGACATGAAGAGAGAGAGATGGAGAGATTGACATTATTTGGTTTCTGCCCTTCAAAAGTTACTTTTTGAAAAATAACATCTAACAATCTACACAGGATTCAAGTATGCTTCTTAGATTTGCGCTTCAAAAACTCTGATTTATCCATTTGCTTGATTTCATTTAATGTCTTTGTCATACAGTTTGAGTACAGTATGTAATAATATGCTGTGGCACAGGGTGAGCCACAAAAGACTAAGTAGGCTAAACTCAGACAGGTGGACTGATGGTATGGATGTGTGCATCGGGCCAAACCTGATCGGACACAGTCCCACAGAGGACACGAAATATGTGAAACAACTGAGCAAACGTTCCTATTTTTCATCCAAGGTTCCCCAGATATTCCTCAGTCCTCATGCTCCATCCATTCACACTCCCCTAATGTCCTTTCTCCAATCTTTCCAGCGTCGCAGCCCAAACCTTTCTCCTCTACTCAGATTCCCCCTCTTCCTCATCTTTGTCAGGTTTCCCCTCATCCAAATCCTCCTTCTCGTCATTCCCCCAAATGTCCCCTTTTCAGCTGATCCTTTCCTACTCCTCTATTTCTTCTTCTCCTTCTTTAGCCACTTGTGCTTAAACAATCTCTGTGCCTGTCTGGCTTATTTTCACATCTAACTGACTCATCTCTCCCTTCTGCAGGCATTTGTCCTGTCAGCCTCCTTTTCCTCCTACCTGTCCTCTGATCTACAGAATGCACCACCTACACCCCCCCACTTATCATCCTCCCCTGTTATCCGCCCTCCACCACCATTCCCACCCCGTGTTGCTTTCCTTTGGGTTATCTTTCTCGAAGGAATGTTGACAATAAATGTGTTTGCACATATGTGTGTATGCCAGTATCTGTTGGTGTGTGCATCTCATGCAGTGTGGAACGAGTATCCCTGCCATTGTCTCTGCAGGGATGATTATGAAGAGCCTATGAGTGCATGTATGTGTGTGTGCAGACACATGTGCTTATTCTGGAAGGGTTTTCAGCATCTCTAGTCCCTAAATCCCTCCCTACCATGCCTGGGAACCAGACAAATATACACATATAAAACATACCCTGCAGATTCGTCAGGTTCCCAGGCTACTTTCCACCATCTGCAACACCTCACAGGAATAAGTCCACACAAGCTTTGTGCCATTCAGCCCTTCCTCTGTTTGCCCTTCAAGAGTTCTATCTGGCACACAAAACACTCGCACACGAGCACTTCAACAAGCAGGTCTTTGTCAAAAAGTCCCCCAATGGTTGTCGATCCTCGGATAATTGCATGGTGGCAACAGCAGATCTGTTTGCAATGTTGGACTGCAAAAATATCCACCCCCTCTTTGTGCTGTCTTCAGACTTAAGATTCATATCTTGGTGATTTATATATGTGTGTGTTATATTAAGTCCACCTGTGTGTGTGTGTGTGTTAGCCCATTGTCCTGCAGATTGTGTGGTGGTTCAAATGTGGACGTGAATGTGTGCTACACTTGTGTGTTGCTGAGGGGAATGGAAATGGCTGGTAGTGTGTCAAATGGTAATTCAGCATGCAGGGTTAACTTAGAGCCAGACATCTGCTCTCCAACACTGCTGTAAGGACAATGATCGGGGCGTGACGTGTGTATTTGTTACTGTACATACATGCGAAGAAATGTGTTCTCTGCATCTAACCCATCCTATTGTATAGGAGCGGGAAGCAGCTGCAGCGCCTGAGAAAGTGTGTGTGTGTTCTGAGTCCGTCTTTATTGTGTGCCTGTGCTGTTTAAGGGGTGTTATGTGTAGCTTTTGTCTTTTAATTGTGCCCTCTTGACTTATTAGCATTCATACTGTGATTCTATTCAGCTTAATTTAACCTCCATGGTCCCATTAAGGCCAGCCTCAGACGCCAACACAAAGTGTTCATCCATAACCACATTAATAAAAACAGCTAGCACAATAGCAGGACATGTCCCAGTTTACCATGATGCAGTTACAACAAACAGTAACTTTTCTTTCAGCTCTCTACAGCGAGCAACCATGAACGGAGAGCTCAAATTCCCTCTGCGATTGAGATAGTCCAGAATCATGATGGCCTTTCTATGGACCTGTTTGCAAGCCCCAAACGATTGGCTTTCTATCCCCACAATAATCCTCCACATCTCTTCAGAGATTTGCATTGAGTTGATGGCATTTCCACATCTAACTTCTCCACATGATAGCAAAGAATAACTAGCAGAACTGATTTTTACACAGCCTGTCATTTGGATCAGAAGTTTGTCCAAAATAACTTAAGGGGGTATCCATCCTTGTCTTAGTATTCAAGATGACCTACATGTCTACTGAGAACCAGTGAGCTGTGTGTGTGTCTGGCAACAGGAAGCCATAACATCAGAGAGAGAGGATAGAGCTTTCCAGATCACTGTGAAAAGCCTACAATCTTTTTTACAGGCCCAAGGCTTCACCCACACATAAACAGACACATAGACACATGTACTTCTCATAAAACACCACATTCTGAAAAATGTGGGTGATGTGTGAGGAAAAGTAAAGAAAATCAAATCGCTTGCAGACACATTCAAAGGCACAAATTGTGGGCATAATGTGTACACAAAAACATTCAGATAGCTACACATATGAAGATAAACACACATTTCCAACACTGTGCACACTCCCATATCTATGGTTCATTGAGGACACTGGCAGGAGAATGGCTGATTGGTCAAAGTTTGCTATGACATCATCACACAAGTTTCCATCCCTCTGATGAAGAAGAAAGGGGGAGGGGATATGCAGAATTCAAGAGAGAAAATAGGATGAGGGACTGGATGAAGAGAGAGAGGGATGGTCCCCACAGACAGTAACCAACACGTCAGAGAGATGATTTATGAGCAATTTCCAGCTCGAAACAGATGCATGATTAAACATGACGTATCACAACAGCAAACAATGGGAACTATTATACTGTTATGTGCATACTTCTCCCTCTCTTCAACTGATCTGAAGAAGGGCAGCAGTTTGAAGTCGTGGCTAGTCAGGTTGTCTTCTGACCAGTATGCTTGCACTCAGGCTAATCAAACCTGCTTCCAGCTCAACTCTGGTATAACTGCCTAACATGCTAGTTGGCTGATCCTGGAACCCATTACAAAAGCTGATAAAAGATAATTTCCCCTTTGAATCTTTAGCAGCATGAATAACACACCAGAACACTGCAAAAATCCTCTGCAGATCCACATCACTGTCTGGTTTGAATTGGCTACCAGACAGGACAGGGACAGACTTCAAGGGACAGTTAGATCTGCGGAGAAAATCACTGGGACCAATCTGCCCTCCATTCAAGACTCATACATCTCCAGAGTCAGTCAGGAGACGGCCAGGCAGCATCACTGGAGACCAATCATACCCTGCTCACAACTTGATCCAATTCATCTTCTGGTAGGTGCTACAGAGCACTGTACACCACAAAACAACCATATACGAAAACAAGTTTCTTTCTACCAGCTGTCACTCAAATGAACGTTTAACAAAGTTAAGTTCCAACCATATGTCTTGTATATATGTACTATAAATAGTTTTTAAAAATTGATTCCCTTATCAGTCCCACAAGGGGAAATTTGGAATTCTCTGCATTTGACTCATCCTATTGTATAGGCGCAGTGAGCTGCCACCATATAGTGCTCAGGGAGCAGTTAGGGGTTCAGCGTCTTGCTCAAGGACACCTCGACAAGCTTTGTGGAGGACCGAGTATTGAACCTTTAACCTTCCGATTGCCAGACAACCACTCTACCCATTGAGCTATGCCGCCCCTATACTGCTATACTCTGTTGGGTCCATCTACCTTGGCAGGTAAGTAACCTGCTCACATTCATTTCAACATCTCTGATACATTCTCTGAACCATTGTGTTTTACTGCCTCTTATTTTCCCCTGGATATAGTCAATCATTGCATATATGTCTGAAGATGGTTGTGTTGTTATTCTATGTGAAGTACATGTGAGAGTTATGAAATCAGTCACATTCCATATATGGGAAAACCTACATGGCAAATAAATATACTCGGATAACTGCTTTTTTATCAAAGACCACCTCTCAGTGATGAAGAATGATAGAAGAGTAGCACTGGGTCCGCATGTGCAAAATAAAGCATCCATAGACAGCTGTATGGTGGGTGGAAGACAAAGGATTTTCTTTGTCGCTGTCTTGTTTAGTTGCAGCACCAGAAGCCTGTGAAATTCCCCCATTAAATTCATGGTTTGAAAGCACAAGCAAAGTGCCCTGGAAAGAAAACCCCATTAAAAGTGTCTGAGGAGTCCAAGTGTTAATTCTCAGAATTTTTTGTGGTTTTATTAGACATGGAAAATAAATAAGGGATATTTTTACCTTTGTCTTGTCAATAATTCTGCATGGGAATTGGTTGTCTAGGACTTACACCCTATTAAAATGCTTTAAGGGGGATTGAAAATGTAAACTTCACTTGTTTAAGATTTAATCTGTGGGCACGACATGCTTACGTGTGTCGTGCATAAGCATGCACACACAGAAAAAAATCACATTTTCAAACACAAAGCCTTAAAATTCACTTTGCTGTCAGAATGATATATAAATCAATGAAGCTCAGCTGTTACACTGACCTTGTCCTCAGTTGACTCTATCTGGATATACTTCAGCAATAGCACAACTCTTTTGTTGTAAAAGATAAAGATAAATCTGATGAACTAAAGTACAGTCTCACAAAGATTCACACTTCTGACTTGGAGAAAGCTCTTGAGGAGTGGGTGGTGTGCAGATCTTAGTTTGTGTGTCTGTATGTTTCCTTGCATGTAGTGTTGGGGAGGGGTTTTCCTCGTGTTGGTGAAGTGGTGGTACCAATGCTCATCTAATAGACCAATAATAGACCTCTAATAAACCAATAGACCTCTAAAGGTTGATATACATTTCATGTCCAAATAATAGATTCTGGATTCAACCATTCAGCAAGTAGCATGCATAAGCATGTAAAACAATTACCTTTAAATATCCATCCATCCATTGTCAACCTCTAGCTCATCAGTTCCTGAAGCACACGCTCTATCACTGAGCTACCACAGACCCTCCCACAAAGATAACAGTACTTAAAAGGTCTAGAAGTCACAGTCAGTTGAGATCATCAGGGCTAGGCTATATTAATGATTTATGCTCCTCATCTGCCACAGCAACTGCTGCTCAAGGGTTTCCGAGCTTAACAGAAACCACTTGTAGGAATGAGTGTGCACTGACCCAATAATGTCTGCAACTAAATGGTTTTGTAGCTTTACATTGTTGAAAGAAAGGCACATGGAGTCAGCATACCTTCCTGAGACATAAACCTGAACTGATCTGTAGGCCTGCCAGCTGGGAAATTATTCTGACATGCTGTAATGAAATGTTCGTTTTTCTATCTTTATGCGACATGATTCTGAGGTCAGAGCAGACTTTTGTGTTTAAGTCTTCACTGATGGCTAAATGAAGAATGAGGCTTGTTGTTTCAGATACGGCCAGATATGGGAGTCGGGGGGGGGCTGGAACTTAAGCCCCTCCATTGCCTGTGTTTTTGTAATCCATCTCCAATAGCCCACCTTATGTTTAACTTTTCTGGCAATTGTCAAGTCAATCATAGACTTTCTTCCATAAATTCCACCAGATCACCACATGACCTCATGAGCTTAATGCAGCACAGGCCCCCCAACTGTATAATCCAATCTATAAAGAATATACAGAGAGACAAAGGAAGAGGTCGATAGATCCATGTATATACATGTGCACAACTTGGTGTGTGTTAAGGCCAATGCACTCTGCTGATCTTCCACAGAACTGAGCAGAGGTTCAAAGGTCAGCAACCATTCCCGATGGTGACCTGCCATCACTTCAACATCTCCTCCTCTCTCATCTCCATTGTATGAAAACGTATGGAGATGGATGTCCGCGTTTTTCTCTGCAAGGCAGCAAATGGGACAGGATGACCCAACTTCCAACATCTAAGGTTCGCACCCTGCAAGTTATCGCCAAAAATCGCCTTCTGGATTTCTTTATTTTAGAAGATAATTTCCAGAATGTATGAATTCTGCTGAATATGTAGCGGTCAGGCAAGAGATAAGAACAAACAGGGGAATCACAAAAGAGGTGAATCTGTTCAGCTGGATCAGAGGTTCATTTCTGAAATGAACCTCTGATCCAGCTGAACAGATTCACCTCTTTTGTGATTTCCCTACCTGGATTATTGAGCATGCATCAAGACAACAAACAGGGGGTTTATGGAGGTGGTGAGGGAGGACATGCAGGTGGCTGGTGTGGCAGAGGAAGATGCAGAGGACAGGAAGAGATTGAGATGGATGATCTGCTGTGGCAAACACTGACAGGAGCAGCCAAAAGTAGTTGTTGATTTCCAGAAGGCATGAATACAAGTTTTTCAATTAAATGGTAAAAGGACTTATTCTTATATAGGCCTTTTCCAGCCTAATGACCACTTGAAGCACTTTACAATGAATGCCTCAAATTTACTTAGTTACACAGCAGGCTACAAACCCACAACATCTGACTCCCAGGCCTGCGCTCTACCCGCGGAGCCATCACTGAGCCATTGTGAGTTTCAGTGACATTTTGTATCAATACTGAAAAGAAGCTGCACATTGTCTCAATTAAAATGTCTTTTTTTCTCATTTCAATAGCCTATTGCCTAGATCCCTTGACCTAAGAGTAGCTCCCACAATGGCTTGTTTGTCTGATTGATTAACCAGTGATTAGGACCCGCTTTTTAAAAATATTGGCCACCTTTGAATTGGTGGTTTTGACTGAGTCATATGATTATCATTACATTGTCCTATTGCCTGCTGTTTTTATTGCCCAGCATTCTGTGGTCAATTGTGAAAATGTCTCCAAGCGAGGCCTTGTTTATATTTCTTGTACCCTCATGAAGTCCCATGTGGCATAAGAACTTGGTTCTGACTGAAACAAAAAGCTTTTGTTCTCAACTGTTCAAAACTAGCTGGAATAATTGTCCTCAGAGACCTTTTTTTATTTTTATTTTTTTATTTTTACAAGTACCTTGTTAGTTTTTGAAATTGCACCAGAAAAATCCATTACAGTAATCAAGCAAGTGCCCTTGCCCCACAAACACCTCATTGAAGCAAATACTGAATCCACACCAACTAACTCAAAGTGTGTTGCTCTGTATCTGGGCCTGTATTTGAATTTCCCTGTGGACAAGTGAAAATTTGAATCTCCCTTCAGGGAAATTTTGAGTTTCATTACCTTGTGGGAAGCTCAGCTCTTAGTCCTATCACTACCTTACGCATACAGACTGCATTTCATTTGAGATGCATTTTGATGAGAAGGGTGGGATTAAGGGAAGGTGTTATTTCATTAACGTGTATTCACTTAAAAAGCTTTGAGCATTGAAGAGGTTTAGGGGGACAATACTAATCAGTGTGTCAATTTTAGCCTCATACAGCAATGAGGGATATCATTGTGAGAGCACTCCCATCTCCTGTTTACAAAATCAGTGTTGCATTTCCCAGGGAACCGACAGGTCAGAACCGAAATCCATGGACACACAGACAGGGAGGTTAAAATAACATTCAGTTTGATAGTCAAGGAAAGGCAGGGGTCAGTACATGGGAAATTAGTCCAACAGGCAATCAGATAGACAACGGGCAGGTAGACAGACAAACAGGTTCAAAACTCAAGTTATAATTACTAGGAATTTCAGTCCAAACAGGTGACAAGATCCAAGAAACAGCCCAAAGACTTAAAACACGGGAAACACTGGATAGCTTGGCTGAATATAAAAGACAACCTGCCATTAAAACAGGGGAGTCTAAGCTGGGGAGCTAATGAGGGAATGGGGAACAGGTGTGCGATACATGGGTTGACTGAGGACATAAATGGGGGCAGGAACTGACATTACCGGACAGGTGATCTTCAAAGCAAAACAGGAAAGACAACAGAAAATTATTGAGGTAATAGGTTGAATGACTCAGACTATGGAAGACAAAGATGGTCACAGGATCACTCAGAAAGTTGATAAGATGACAGGAAACCACGATGACAGTACTTGGGTGGCCAGTCAGAGGCCCCAGTGCCAAATGGACAGGAATCAAGCACACAGAAAAGTGGGGGTCGGAGTTTTGGAATAACAGAAAGCAGGCCCACTTAAGATCCTGGAGGTGTAGCCCCAGAGGTGCTGCTGACAGAGTGATGGCAGATGTAACCAACAGATGAAGGTTAGACAGGGCATCAGTTAATGTTACCCAATTCCTAGGCTGAGCGTAAAGAAGCCTAGGAATTAAGCTGATGCTATGAGACCCTCCCAGGCCCAGTGGGTTCCTAGGTATGGGTTTGGGGCTGAAGCTAACTCGGTAGAGGCAGGGTGCATCGTGGAGGATCTCCCAGGGCGAGGCAGGTTCCTAGGAATAGGTTGGGGCGGAAAATGGCATGGAAAAGGTGTGCTTTTGTAGTCTAGCAACTACTCAAAGCACCTTACAATGAATGTCTCACGTTTACCAAGTCCCGTGGCGGAAAATGAAAACTACGCCCGTAATGAAGGTCCCCTCTACTGCTCAGCCATTGCTCTAGAGAATTAAAACATGGATAGACATGTTGAACTGCGAGCTAATTAAATGCTGGATAGTGTGGCAGCAGACACAAGACAATCTGGCTGGAGTACAGGGAAATCAGGGGAGTATATGAGCTGGGGAGCAAATGAGGGAATGGGAAACAGGTGTGGTATATACACAGGCTGCCAGGGACAAAACAATGAGTAGGAACATGCATAAATTACAGGTGAGCTTCAAAATAAAACTGAAAAGGCAACAGACAATGATTGAAGTAATAGGCTGAAGACTCAAACTAGGGAAGACAATGACAGCTGACATTAACCAACTGAACTAAACGGGGACAATAAGCAAAACTATGAGAAATACCAACAATCTGACTCAAGGGGTTTTACCAATACTGCCATCAGTCATATTCAACAGATATTAACAATGTATGAAGATATTAGAGGCCCCTACCAGGTGTTGCTCACGTAAACCTCAGTAGCAGCCAGATGGTCTTTCTAATCGGATCAGACTGGAAACCTCAGCTTTGTAACATGCTGAAAAATACAAGTGGAAAATACCTTACTATGGGCTATATTTGCACAAGGTTATCAAATGGAAATTATTACAATATGTGCAGGTCTGTCTGCAGCCTGGATTGACAATTTCCACCATTAACTTTCTCAAACCCAATAATTTTCAGACTTCAGCTGGAAGAGCTTTAATAGGAAGTACATAAAGTGAGGACATTGCAGTAAGAAATAACAGGAAAAAAGTTTCAGTGTCACTCAAATGGTTTCATATCTGCTTTGCTCAACGTTCCTGTCATTGGTTTGATAAGCACCAAAGTAGGAAAGGAAACAAATCGGCCAAATTCTATCACACAAGTCAGTGTCTGCCTGGATCATTGGGAACTGAGGTTGGATTAGATTTTTGGATGATCCATGATCGAAGGGGGTGGTGAAAGAAAAGCATATCTTTTGGCCAGCATTAGTAGGTTGATCAGCAACATTTCAATATCAATTTGTAAAATCCTCATTCATGGGAAAGGTGACGCTGTCAGTCAGGCATTACTGAGGTCTGCTGCTGACCGACAAAGACACTCTTTACTTGTCATTATATATACATACAATGAATTTTGTTCTCTGCATTGAACCTATCCATTTATAAATAAACAGCTGCAGCACCCTGGGACCAACTCCTGTTCTTCTTTTTTTCCTACTGCCTTGCTTTAAAACCGCAGTGGCTCAGTGGGTAGAGTGCAGGCCTGGGAGTCAGGTGTTACAGGTTTGTATCCCACCACGTAGTCCGGTAAATGTGAGGCATTCATTGTAAAGCACTTTGAGTTTGAGTGGTTGGTTATAAGACTACAAAAGCAATCAAAAAGAACAAGTCCATTTACTCAGGGGCACAGACAGGAGTATTAACCCTAACATGCACGCCTTTTTGACGGTGGGAGGAAACCCCCGTAGACACAGGGACAATATGCAAACTCCACACAGAAAGGACCTGGGACGAACCCAGGACCGTCTTGCTGTGAGGAAACCTTGCTACCCACTGGGCCACCATGCAAACATGTAGATGATGTATTCAGTCACTTTGGGAAGAGCACAAAATAGTCAAATTAAGTGACCACAAAGGGTGGGTCTTCCTTTTTTAGCATATAAAAGTTATAGAGAAAATTATGGGTCTAACCAGGTTTGGCGACAGAGCATCTGGTCCAATGGCAACTCGGTCCATTCCTTAAAGCGTCTCCAACATCTTTCAACTCTATTTTACTAAGGAAAGGTTTTCATATCTCAATAAAAGAAGCTTAAAGATAGTGAAGTCTAGTATTTGGGAATATATATATAACTCTCCAGGCTTTAATATGTTTGTCTGTGCTTGCCAGTGTTTTTATTTGAGTGGAAATGGTGTCAGGGGTTACATATTGGTCTGTTTTGGAAGTAAAAACTAGTTGATGAGCTGAAAGAGAGAAAAAGAAAAAGCAGGAAGGGGAGGCTTGGATAGCAACAAAAGTGGTAACAGATAAGACAGCTAAACAAACATAGATAGGTAAATAGATTTAAGATGTGTTTTTTGAGCTCTGGTCGTCATCTGAAGAGGTTTGATTCATTGTAGTTGCTAGTTGGTCTTATGGTCATAATATTCCCTCAACCACCTTCCATCTGGGCCCTCTAGTCTGTAATTTGGGTTTTGGGAGGGTTATCCTTAAGGACTGAACAAAAAACCATCCTCACTACACACAAACAGCTCAAGCCGGTCTTTGACCACAGGCAGAGAAAATCACTTCAGAAATATGCTGCGGATATTGCACAGCTTGCAATAAAACCGAATGTTGAGTACTTTAAGATAGCATCGCCGTCCATGGAAAATTACAGTCTCTTTCAGTGGTTTGTACATTCAACAAAATAAAAACAAAACAAAGGAGACTGATATTTTGGGACTGTGCTTTTATCATACTGGGAGGAGCATTCCTGGATAGAGGTGCTTGGTAGTTCAAATATCTGATGTAGTTAAGTAACAGTATATAGAAGAAGTGGGAGAGTATTGCTGTCCTCTCTCTGGTCAACAACTGGATATGAAAAAAGGATTCCCTTATCAGTCCCATGAGGGGAAATTTACAATTCTCTGTATTTTAATCCATCCTATTGTATAGAGCAGTGAGCAGCCTTCATGTGGCACTGGGGGAACAGTTAGAGGGTTCGGTGTCTTGCTCAAGAACACCTCGACATGCTTTCTGCAGGACCGGAGATCGAACTTGTAACCTTCCTATTACCAGACAACCGCTCACTCGACTGAGCTGCTAAGTGCTCTTATGCATGGCATTAATCCTACCTTCCCACATAGAGCTGCTCATGAGCACACATAACACCGTGACTCTGTTTACACCTGGGTTTAAAAATGATATTCCCTGTCCAGATGATGTCTACACATGACTGAGACACCTTACATTCAATATCCCATGCTCTGTAAATGTGAGGCATATGTGTTTTGAGTGGTCCCTAAACTAGAAAAGCACTATGTAAAATTGAGTCCATTTACATACACATCTGGCATGGTCTCCACTTTCCATACTGACATATATACATCTGGGCTCCCCAGATGTATCTGATGGTTATCTGCACCAAATGCAGATAACCATCAATTTCTTTTTCTTTCTCCATTTTTCTTTAAACTGTATTCACTAAGTCTAACATACTATAGCCATGGAGTCAACAATAAAAAGAAAAGCAAGTGTTTTATTGCCACACAACCAAGGCCGATGGATTTTTTTCTCTGGATTTAACTCATCCTATTGTATAGAACCAGTGAGCACAACCATAGTGCGGCACTTGAGAAGCAGTTAGGGATTCAGTGCCTTGCTCAAGGGAATAGCTTCTGCAGGGGCCGGGGATCGAACTATCAATCTCTGATTACTAGATGACCACCCTTCCTCCTGAGCTATGCTTCTCATACACACACACAAAATCCCAACTTGAAAAATAATTTCCTGCAATTACCTGCAGTCAGTTTAGACTGAAGAAGTCACGTACATGAGTGATGAAACATTTCTCCCGATAAACTTGTCCAGATGAACTGATTCAATTTTTTGGGCAATTTCCTGACCTGGATTATTGAGTATACATAAAGCCATTTCCTCCCATTCTAAATTATTTCTAAAATCACTAACAGATGGGATGAACTTTTTATCACTATAAAAATTACATCCTCTGCTAGGCCTTTTTGATGATGGTGGTTGTCTGTAACTCCACTTTAAGACCTGGGAGATAGTGGATCACTGAATCCTGAAGGTTTCTACAGCAGACATAGTGCTGATGATTATGGTTGTGGTGGGGCTCCTCCTGAAGTCAAGTCAATTTTATTTGCATAGCTCATCGTCACAAATTAACAATTTGCCTCAATGGACTTTACATTAACATCTTCAGTTTTGACCATGTTCAGCGCCATACTGTTTTGACTGCACCGGAGGGCCCACTGTTCAACATCCCATCAGTATGCAAAATGCTTAAACATCCTGGATGAGGCTGATTATAGTGTAGTCTGCAAACTTCACGAGTTTAGCAGATAGGTCTCTTGAGATACAGCCATTTGTATTGAGGAAAGAAAGTAGAGGGGAAAGCACAAATCTCTGAGGGGTACCATTTGTCTGGTCCTGGATAATTTTTCCCCTGCCCAACCTGCTGTCTCACGTCTGTCAGGAAGTTTTTGATCTGCTGACAGATAGCAGATCATAGCTCACTAGTACAGTGAGCTGGGTGAGTTTGGACGGAGTAGATGATGTATAGGGCAGTGGTGTTTAACACCTACATACAGTTATACAGTCAATTGCATTCCACTTCATACAGGGAAAATCTAGCCATAATGGTAACACAAAGACAATTAAAAACAATTCACCATTGCATCTTTTTTATATCACTCAAGCAACAACAACAAATCCACACAGTGAAACAGTCAATGGTTTGTGCTACCTCTCAAACAGACCAGACATAGGTTACATCCTATGACAACATCAGAACATGCTCACGATCCCTTGATTCTTACCTTAAATCAGAGAAGATCACTTGATACCGTGCCAACTCGTGAAGAGAAGTTCAAGTGTCGATGTAATCATAGTGGTTTGAGTAGACTGCAATGCACGGATAGCCACAGTAGGGATAGAGACAATGGATTGATTATTATAGTGGACGGAAACGTTCAGAAATCAGAATGTAATATGTGAATACACACAGCATTGACATATTTTAATACTATTTCTCATTTCATGAGCCTTAATGAAAAATCCTCTATAACCTGTGAAAAAACTTTGTTTACAACTCACTCTAAATTTCTCAAAAAAAGGCTTTCACAGGAGCTCTTGTACTTTTCTAGGGAGAAAAGCATCCCTTAGCTGACCTGTAATTTGACCCCAGAATTAACATTACCTTTTCATACATGGCCTTAATAAAGTATTATTGGTATGACGTTACAGTTAAATCAAAAACTGATGGGAACATTCATATATCACAAATTTAATCAAAGGTAGTAGAATATGTTCAAAAAGTATTGGCTGTTAGCTAGCTATCGGATGGAGTGCGTAGGGAGCTTGTCTGTGTTCCCTCAGATTTATGTTCCCGTTTCATTTAAATTATCTTAACTTCATCTAACCTACCATAACCTTAACCTCTACCTTACCATAAGTCAACTCTTACCTGTACCCAACCTTATCCAAAAGCTGACCTATTCGATAGCTAACCCACAAGGATGAGGGAACGTAGCCCCGACCACAACGGATGCTAGCTAGCTAACGTTGTGAAAGAAATTAGCATAATATTGCGAGACGAAATATTCATATTATTTCTTTCCTAACATTTACAATAAACATTATAATTGAAGCAATCTACCCCACATAAAATAATGTAGTTTCACTTTGTAATACATTTAAAAATAATGAGAAGCAACGAGAATGAAAAACAAAAAGTGTACCTACTGACGGCAGTCGAGTAATGGCTTCTCTTCGGGTACGGTAACACCACTTGGACAAATACATTCAGAAATTAGGCCGCCGGTAGTGTTGAGACTGGCAAGATGTTAAGTTGCTGGGATAGTGCTGGGATAGGCTCCAGCATGTATATACTCTCCTTTCACAACCAAGTCCTTGATCTAAACCCTGTCTTCATCGAATCAAACAAACAGCCAATTTCATCACCATGGCACTGTTCCTGCACTTGGACTGTTCCAACTTCAATCTCCAACTTTATCTCCAACTCTCCTTTTCTCCAACTAATATCAACAATGATAAGCTAGCTTGCTGGTTTGACTGCAACAGGCTGGAGGCTGAGTTGATTTTAATTGGGAGTTTATGGATCAATGCCAGCTTTAGGGGTAATTGAGTAACAAAGAACATTACATATAGTTCCGTTGAAACATCTTGAGATCTGAGCATATTAACTTTTATGCTCTCTGGGTGGCAAGGTGGGTAGAAATGCTATCACCATGACACACTGTTGCGGGTGGCTGTGCCCACAATAGGGCTGTGCAGCCGGGAACATCAGATGACTTGATTTATTTTAATCATAGCCTGCTATAGACTCTCCAGAAATATGAAATGACAGCTGTACCCTCAAAGGTTTTATTGCAATCTATTATAAAAGGGCATG